>KZ069425.1:79185-90962 GCA_002091845.1 Anopheles cracens
CACACGAGCTGCTCGAGAGAGCTTTTTTTGCATCTCGACTCGGTTTTTGGGACGCGTTGTTTCCTAAAAGCAGCCAAAGCAAGAAAACCGCACCGATTTGACAACACATGCACCGTTTCCGACAAAAAAGAGATCGTTCACTCTCTAGTTAAGGGCCTCGCGGAGGGCCCGATCGTGGTTTTGTTAAGCGATTTTGCTCACCGCACAAAAAAGCGGGATGAAAATCCGTTTTTTTGTTTGTTCGTCGCTCTGGGATGCATCGTACACCACGCCATTAGAGGGCTGGCTGCTCGAAACGATGAGCTTATTATCGTGCAACACACTGCCACCGTCCTCCCTGACAAAGTATGAACTGTCCCGTGTGTGTTTTGGATTTGTTTTTCTTTTTGTATCCAACCCACCAGCACTATAGATTATGTCGTTTCTTTAGACCCAAATCCGGCGGTCCAGATTGGTCCTCCTTCCAATGAAGTCCCGCGAGGGTTTCTGGGCAATCGCAGCGAATGAATTGGAAACCGGTCAGCGCCGACGGCGGGCAGGTTGTGTAGTAAATGTTTTACAATGTTTCATGCATGGGACCTGATCGTAGCCAAATGAGTTACCGTAGGCCACGCGTCATGCTTGGCGCTGCTGCTCGAGCCGTGTGCTGCTCCGCACGCGAATGCTCTCGTAAAGAATATGAAATTTAATTTCAAGCTTGGTTAAACATCGACGGCAGCTCGCCGGCTCCCCCGCCGGTGTTTGTCGACATCGGGGTGGCCGCGTGTCGTGCATCGTGTACCGAAGGGGGGCCATTAAGTAAGCGCTGCCAGTCGAAAAATCAAATTTGAACTTTGGACCGACGACATTCCGTATCACTGACGGATCGGTGCAGACGGCGTGCCGCTAACAATGGAAAGCAATTTCCATTTCGTTACATATTGTACGATTTATCAACCCATTGGAAAATGGGTTTTATCTATCGGGCCAAATGGCAGCATCCATTTGGATGGTTCGAGGCATGTGAGACATGTCTCTCATGGAGAGCCGAGTCTACGATTCCGATAATTGAAACCCTATTTGCTTAAACTTTCGTTACGGTTTTAGGGTTCTAACTGGGTTTAAGTTATTTTATTTCTTTATATTTACTTGATTTTGATCGTCATCATAAAAAATATGATATTATAAAAATATATTAGTTTTAATAAAATATGATATTAGTTTTATAAAATGAAACTGCTCTCTATCACAGCTAATAAAAACCTTCTACTAATCTACTTCATTGTGATATTATGATATTATATTTATATTATTTGAAATTTATAAGATATTTGAAGATTTTTTTCATATCAAATAAATAAAATTTTATCGATTAACAACACTAGTAAATTGAAATCATATTTAAGTGAGATTAAAGTCCATTGGGCTTACTCAAATTGAGTAAAATATCTAAAAAGTTTTAAACTTTGCTTAAGAATCTTATTCTTATGATATTTATCTTCACTCTCCTGCTCGCACACATGTCTATAAGAGAAATAAAGTAATTACACCAAAGTCTGTTACAGAGTTTTTCACAGCATTGAGCAACTGTGGAAACCCAAAACAACACCCAGCAGGAAAATGGAAATATCCAATTGCAAAAAAACTGGACCCACTCTCTCTCACACACACACATTTGCGCGCTCCCTCTCTCTCTCACTCCCCAACTTAATCAATTTACGTTTCATTTACATAATTATCTTCATTTGTTCACCGTCTTGTGGCGGAAGCGTCCGGAAAGTCCTGTGTAAAGCGTCCGTTCCATGATGTCATTTGCCTTCGGTTGGACCATTTCCATGCCATCAGCGTGCCCTCTTGTACATCAAAGGACACAGAATACCGGGTTTTTTAAAACACATTTTCCTAACGCAAGTCGAAAAGTCCTTCCATAATACCCTTTGCTCACAGCGTGCTATATGAACACATAAGTTGGAACAGAACAGCATAGATGTTGGCAAAGCTACCAATAGGTTCGGGGTGTATTTGTCAATGCTTTAGTTTAAAATTAGCAAACAGTGCAACGTTTTCATATCTCATCCATATATATCTATCTCTTTCCTTCTATATTCCTCCCACAATGCGTTAGTTCCAGCCCCATACAACTTGCGAATCATTTCTCAATGTCATTTGAAGCATAACAAAAACAATCTCAAGCATATTTCGCTATTTTCTATTTCGGCAGCAAAAACATTCTCCTTCCGGATGCTGCTGCTGCTGCTGCAGCGCAAACAAATTGCGGAATTCCAAAGAATGGGAATAGCAAACCCTCACGTGAACCACGTCTCGAAGGAATGCAGTTAAAAGATAAAAAACGCACGAAAAAAGAAACGCTTCACATGCACGCCACAAAAGAAGTAAGAGAAGCAAAAAAAACACGCTCCAACCACGCGGTATGTCAGCAGCATGTTGCAGTTATGTAAATAAATGTTTTTCATTAAGGCTTATGAATAAAATATTTCTCAATCCTTTGTCGGCGGCCCTATCGCCCGCAACTATCTGCACGCTTACAAACGCGCTCGGCTATCTAAATTGTGAGTAATTTCCCTGCTGGAGGGAGGCGCCTGGTCGCTCGTAGTCGCGGAGGCGCACGGAGTATTTTTTGTTCCGTTTTTCTTCAAGTGAAAATTTGTTCGACAGCATGGAAAAAACGTGTTTTTTTTTCATTCCGAGAAGATTGTTAAATTGTTCCTATCGCTGAATAAAGAAAGTAAAATGGAAAACTATTTCTTTAATGATGGTGTACCCTTTCAAAAATGGGGTTCGTTTATCAGATGTGCCACAATATCAAGCAATATTTATATATATATTAATATATTAAAAAATGCGCAAAATTATATTGCATGCAGAATAATATTTTCAAAACGATCTCCTATTGTTGGCTAATTTTCTTTACTTAAATATTATTAAATTAGATAAGCATTCTAGCGTGTTTTGTCATGTCGTTTCCATACTTTTGGGATGGTGATGTGAATTCCATTGAGAATTGAGCAACTTTCGCTACAAAACCCTCAACCCCTTTCGCTACCCCCCAAACCCAAACGCGAAACTCTATTTGCCTCCACCTTAATCAATCTCAAACGCATTCTGCTGCTGAACATCGCAAAACTTGCTCAAACACTACTCACACAACCAAAAACAAAATCCATATTCGTGACGAAAATTGGAATGACGTCAGCGAATTTGCATCATCAGCGTGCGCTGCTTCTGCGATCCTTGTCGCAAGCCCGCTCCGGTGACATTGGCCTTGGAGCGAACGAAACGAAATGACAAAACCTTTACTCATAAACCACCACCGGCAGCCGGGTCCACCCGTACCCAGGCGGATGGCTCAGAACTAGTGAACAGCGATAAACAACGGTGTGTCAGCTGGAGCCCCCGAAACCGTAATGTTCACTCTTGGGATCGCTTATCGTGCTACCGCAATCGGTCACAACTGTGGACAACATTAGGGGGGTTGTTGTTCGGACAACGGTTCCGTCGCCGACCGGGGCGACTGCCGCACGCCTTGACCGGTCCGGTCAACGGGGAGCAACGGATAATTGTTTCGGGTGACTCTACCCGCCGTGACCTCATGCGCCCCAGTTCTCGCCCCCGGGCAAACTTCTTTTCTCCTCCGCAGAAACTTCATTATGTACGATAAATATTGTGACAGCCTGCAGCAGCAGCAGCAGCCCCGGTGGAAGCAAAACAAACGGCGACGCATTCCGCATTCGGGGTAGCTGCAAGACGCGCACCGCGTGTCCTCGTGTCAATAAGCGGAACCGGTTAGCGATGATGGCGATAGCGTGAGTGCAACCAATCCGGACCGGTCGGCCGGACAGTCGATTGTCGAATTTTCATCAACTCGGCGCCACCGGATGCAGTACGTGGATCAAATATAATTAAAATTCGTGCATAAATAATCATGCACACCGGGCTGTGGCTGTGTGCGTGTCGATTTGCGTCTCGAACCGGTTCACCGGTTTCGAGTAGGTTGCCGCAGCAGGCAAGAGCTTCTCTTTTCGGCGCATCTGGGTGATAGTGATGGAATTGCATGCCGTAGCAGCCCCAAAACTGTGATATGCATCGCAGATGAGAACGAATTGGAAAATGACTCGTTCGCCCCATGTCGTTACACACGGTGAGCGATGCTCCCATTCGGCTGTCCGAATGTCGGAGTCATTTATTCATGGTGCAGGGCGCATCGGTGCGAAGGTGCTGCGACTTCTGGAGCGGTTCCCAGCTCGACCGGACCGGACGCTCTCCTACAGCTGCAAAAAACCTCCCATTAGGCACGTTTCGGCACGAGCTGCCGGCTTCGGGGTGCAACCCGACCGGGACAGTCAGTCAGTTACTAATTTATTTTTAGCACCGATAATTTTCCGTCCGACCCGCTCAGACGGAGGACTCAAAAGTCCGGTCCCGTCACGGATTGCGCACCAGCGCGCGATACAGAGAGTGTTATCCAAATTGAATGAATAATTTATTGCCCGGACCGGGGCGGGGGTGTTGCATTAAAATGGAACGAAATTGAGCTTCCTACGCAACATCACCCAACGGCACGTCTTCGCCGGTGCATGTCATTCCATTTGTCTTCAAGAGAGGGCAGGGTAGAAAAAAAAACTCGAATGAAATGCTAGTTTACGGCCACACAGCCACACTGATGTTGGGGGTTGATGCAAATTTGTGCATTAGCAAGATTTACGTTTATTTTTTCGAATTCGTACCAAAGAGAAATTTGTTTGTCAAGGCTCTGTGCATTAGAAAACGAGTATCATGGACAATATTAAATTATGTTTTAGAGTTAAAGCATTAAATGCTGATAGCTTTCTAGATCAAAACAATAAAAAAGCTCTGTACAATACTTACATTCTTGAGCAGGTTCACAAAAACCCCTTAAAGTATGCAATCAGTACGATAATTGTTGAGATTGTAGCAACGTAGTTCTGGCAGCACTGTTACCGATGCCAGCAAAGTGGTTCTGGCAGCACTGCCACCATTGACAGCTGCATATGAAGAAGAGGAAATAAAGTTGAGTCTTGTTGCCAAATTATCAGAGAGCACACGTATTTCCTTTGTTACCCGTAAGTAGAAGCTTTCATTGGGATCATAATCCAAACAATAATTCCTTCAGAAAATGTTAATAAACTTCTTAGAGTTAAGGCATTAAAACCTGAAACTTATCTATTTAGCTCAAAACAATATGAAAGCTCTATACAAATAAATTAATTGGCAAGTTTATACAAAGCGCCTTAAAGTATGCAATCAGCACCATAAATCCATTACGAAATATTAGTTGATGTTTTAGAGTTGAAGCATTAAAAGCTGATAGTTTTCTAGTTAAAAACAATAATAAAGCTCATACACGCTAAGACAAGTTTATTAAAAAACGCCTTAAAGTATGCAATCAACATCATAATTCCGTAGAATTTTGAATAATAGCAATTTAAGCATCGTGTCTTAAAAAAGATTTAGAGACTTTCTCTGTCCCATTTCTCTGACCTTCATTTGTCAGTTTTTTTGCAATTCTCATGATTCTTGGGATACTCATTGTTCAATACTAAGTTTGTAATCATAGGTTGCTTCAAACAAGTAGAAATAGAAATAGAATGAATGCGAGCACAATCGTTAAGCTTCCGTTAGACTGGTCAAAAAGACAGTTTATTAGGCGTTTTGAAACAAATATTGCATACTTTTTGGCTGATATAGCAATATTCCGCCAAAGGTTATGGAATGTACAAAACACACAACGCTTTCTCAATTCTTTATCGATGAATTACTAGCTGCTTTTTCGTCAGAACAGTTTCGAGTGAGAACGACACTGACACAGCTGAATAATAGAGCCTATACAGTTGTTGTTCCGCTATAGAACGACTTTGAAAGCTTAAAGGGATTGCATACATTGTGACGCATGGTATCAACTGTGGTTTAAACCCTCAATATTTAATTTGTTTGCAAGTTCACTATAAGCATAAGACCTCCACCTGAAGTACGGTATTGAGAACCTCTAATACAAAAAAACCCCGCTCAAATCCTATGAACAAAAAACTCTGTCTAATGCGCAACAACGCAACGCCCAGAATGGAACGGAACTACAGCTGTAGACAAGATTATTCCGTATCAGCAGTTCTAAGCCATATTTGCAGGGGCAGTCTTTTCATTTGTCAAAAACGCCCCTGCCCATTGAGCAAACAAAATAACAGAAACTGTCTAGAATTATGATTCTCCACGGAGCTGCAAAAGGGGTACTGATAGAGCCATTCCGGGTAGTGGCACGTTGTTTATCGTCCCGTTTTCAAGCGTCCGCAATGTTTGCTCCGGTGGCAAATGTGTCCGCGCTCATTCATGCCGACGTCCACCCCGGCCGGGCCCGGCGTCCGGTCCTTAAACGGTGTCGGGACTCGGGGGACCGCTCTGCCGCGATGCATCGCACCTCCATGGCCCGTCCCGGTTTTGGTCCGAACGCTAATGAATAATTTATTGCCCGGACCGGGGCGGGGGTGTTGCATTAAAATGGAACGAAATTGAGCTTCCTACGCAACATCACCGCCCAACGGCACGTCTTCGCCGGTGCATGTCATTCCATTTGTCTTCAAGAGAGGGCAGGGTAGAAAAAAAACTCGAATGAAATGCTAGTTTACGGCCACACAGCCACACTGATGTTGAGGGTTGATGCAAATTTGTGCATTAGCAAGATTTACGTCTATTTTTTGAATACGTACCAAAGGGAAATTTGTTGGCCAAGGCTCCGTTGATTAGTAAACGAGTAACATAAGCAATATTACATTATGTTTTAGAGTTAAAGCATGAAATGCTGATAGCTTTCTAGTTCAAAACAATAAAAAAGCTCTGTACAATGCTTACATTCTTGAGCAAGTTTACAAAAACGCCTTAAGGTATGCGAACAGCACCATAATTCCTTAAGAGAATGTTAATTAATTTCTTAGAGCTAGGAAATTAAAACCTGATTGTGGAATAGTTAGCTCAAAACAATATAAACGCTCTGTACAACAAATCATAAATCCTTTACAAAATATTAGTTGATGTTTTTCAAAACTTTAAAAAAGCTCTTTACAATACATACACGCTTGGACAAGTTTATAAAAAACGCCTTAAAGTATGCAATCAACACCACAATTTCTTAGTATCATGAATAATAACAAATTGCGCATCGTGTCTAAAAAAAGGTTTAGAGACTTTCTCTGTCTCATTTCTCTGACCTTCATTTGTCAGTTTTTTAGCAATTCTCATGATTCTTGGGATACTCATTGTTCAATACTAAGTTTGTAATCATAGGTTGCTTCAAACAAGTAGAAATGGAAATAGAATGAATGCGAGCACAATCGTTGAGCTTCCGTTCGACTGGTAAAAAGGATCGTTTATTGGGTGTTTTGAAACAAATATTGCATACTTTTGGGCTGATATTGCGCAATATTGGGCCAAAGGTTATGGAATTTACCCAACACACAACGCTTTCTTAATGCTTTATCGATGAATTACTAGCTGCTTTTTCGTCAGATCAGTTTCGAGTGAGAACGACACTGACACAGCTGAATAATAGAGCCTTTACAGTTGTTGTTCCGCTGTACAACGGCTTTGAAAGCTTAAAGGGATTGCATACATTGTGACGCATGCTATCAACTGTGGTTTAAACCCTCAATATTTAATTTGTTTGCAAGTTCACTGTAAGCATAATACCTCCACCTGAAGTACGGTATTGAGAAACTTTAATACAAAAAAAAACACTCAAATCCTATGAACAAAAAGTTCTGCCCCACGCGCAACAACGCAACGCCGAGAATGGAACGGAACTACAGCTGTAGACAAGATTATTCCGTATCAGCAGTTCTAAGCCATATTTGCAGGGGCAGTCTTTTCATTTGTCAAAAACGCCCCTGTCCATTGAGCAAACAAAAAAAACAGAAACTGTCTAGAATTATGATTCTCCACGGAGCTGCAAAAGGGGTACTGATAGAGCCATTCCGGGTAGTGGCACGTTGTTTATCGTCCCGTTTTCAAGCGTCCGCAATGTTTGCTCCGGTGGCAAATGTGTCCGCGCTCATTCATGCCGACGTCCACCCCGGCCGGGCCCGGCGTCCGGTCCTTAAACGGTGTCGGGACTCGGGGGACCGCTCTGCCGCGATGCATCGCACCTCCATGGCCCGTCCCGGTTTTGGTCCGAACGCTCGGCTTGATTAAGTTCCTGACTGCACTCGGGGTAGCTGGGGCAGTTCTTACTGGAATTATGTTTCTTTTTTTTTTGCTGTGTGCTGCGTGGGTCTGTGTGTGTGTGTGTATGGGTTTCGGTTCTGCTGTCGCTGTCATCCTAGGAACATGACCGCACACGCGACTCGTGCGCGCACACACACGGTGAACATTTCAGGTTCACCGCACACCTGTGTTCGCGCGCGCTGGTAGGATGCACAGACCACATTGTAAAATACCCACGGACGCTGTAGACAAGATTATTCCGTATCAGCAGTTCTAAGCCATATTTGCAGGGGCAGTCTTTTCATTTGTCAAAAACGCCCCTGCCCATTGAGCAAACAAAATAACAGAAACTGTCTAGAATTATGATTCTCCACGGAGCTGCAAAAGGGGTACTGATAGAGCCATTCCGGGTAGTGGCACGTTGTTTATCGTCCCGTTTTCAAGCGTCCGCAATGTTTGCTCCGGTGGCAAATGTGTCCGCGCTCATTCATGCCGACGTCCACCCCGGCCGGGCCCGGCGTCCGGTCCTTAAACGGTGTCGGGACTCGGGGGACCGCTCTGCCGCGATGCATCGCACCTCCATGGCCCGTCCCGGTTTTGGTCCGAACGCTCGGCTTGATTAAGTTCCTGGCTGCACTCGGGGTAGCTGGGGCAGTTCTTACTGGAATTATGTTTCTTTTTTTTTTGCTGTGTGCTGCGTGGGTCTCTGTGTGTGTGTGTGTGTATGGGTTTCGGTTCTGCTGTCGCTGTCATCCTAGGAACATGACCGCACACGCGACTCGTGCGCGCACACACACGGTGAACATTTCAGGTTCACCGCACACCTGTGTTCGCGCGCGCTGGTAGGATGCACAGACCACATTGTAAAATACCCACGGACGGTGCCGTGTGTCCCATACATCATATAACTCAATTTCGCTTTAGCTTCCCACGCCTACACACACATACACATACACACGCTCACAGAGAGGTAGTAAGGGTTGGTCGCAAAAAAACCCTCGATCATACCGACACGCTCACCAAACCCACCGTTTTTCCCCGGGAAAACCCTCCCTCCGCTCAAGGATAACGTAGTTACGGACCCATTCCCCCCCCCCTCCTGCCCTCCCTCCAAAGCCAGGCCAAACCATCGGAGCTTTTGGTGCTCGCGCGTTAGCAAATAAATTTATGCCGGTGTTTATTTACATTACCCCCTGCATCGACGCGATTTTTTCTTCGCTCTCCCTGCCGTTGCTGGTTGTTGCGCACACTCTACTTTGTATATGGTTATGACTTCTTTTTTTTTGTTGTTGTGCAGCTTCATTTTGTTTTTCAAATGGATTTACCAACAGAGCCCAACCTGCCGCGCGGTGCGTGGCGTGTGGGTTTTGCGGGTGAAGCGAGCGCGATTCAATTTCGCCGTAGTAAAAGGCAGTTGACAATCACCCAGTTGGCTCGTTGCTAACTTTTTTCCCCCCAGTTTCGCCTCGTGTGCTGTTTTGACCCTTTCTCTTACGCTGTGTCATGTGTGTGTGTGTGCATTTTTTTGCCCACAGCACAGCTAGGTCAACGTTGACGGATGAGACTTCGGTGAATGAAGTGCCCACCAGCAATCGGGCGCAGCCGGACAAAAGGCGAGAAACGCTCAACAACACACACACACACACACACCCGCCCCAAGACCCAACAAGTAATCGCTGATGGACGACGGGATCAAAATTTGGACACGGTGGATTTGAGCGGTGGACGACACTTCGAGGACACTTTCGGGCGTGGCACACAAAAACCACGGCTACATCCCTCCGGAACACGGCTGTTCGCTTCCCGGCCGGAGTCGACTATAAATTAAACGAAGCCATCGCAGTGGAGCGCTTCCGACGCTCGAACACGAACAGTCTCGAGTTGAGTTTGTTTTTTGTATTTCCCGCATTGCGAGACGGACGCCATCAGCGGACGATGCCGGGTGTATCATGGTTCTTGGCAGATCCGACCAAACATTGAGATGGCACGGGAGACAAGCCAAATTAACGAACCGGCAGCTTCGGCCTCCATTTAACAGCTTCGGCATTTGTTTTTTCGCTCCTCACTCTTGAGCTCCGCACGGTTCCACCGAGACTGGACTGGACGGGAGCACAGTTCGGGAACGAAAAAAGAGAATGAATCCTAAACCAAGCCGAATTGCAATTCGTCGTCCGCTCGCGATACCACGCACGCGAGACCGAGATGGATGGGAAAGCAATACGGCAGCTGGACGCAGAAAATCAACCAAACACACCCAACCAGCAAAAAAACAATCCCCCGACACTCAAAACCGTAAAGCGGACAGGCAGAAAATTATTTAACGCGCTTTGTTCTTCGGGCGAGGGAAAATTTATTGCCGCACCACGTCTGGATGGGTTTTATTTCTCAATTAAAAATTTTAATACCTCCGCCACCGCGGGTCCAACAGCTCCGGGCGCTTTTTTTTTTGTTGGGCACGCTGGACACGCTTCCGCTCACTCGAGTAATTGGGTAATGTCCACCCACCAAAAGACGGACCGTCAATGTTGATGAATGGTGCACGTTTACGGGATGGGTTTAATTTGGACAAGCAGCGAGTAGTCGCGTCGGGCAGCGCATGGGTGTTTGGTGTAAAGTTTTGCGTTGGATTGGATCGTTTGGTTCTGTTTGGAAAGGAAACGTAAGGTGGTCACGGAGAGGTGCGTTCATCTCCAGTTATCATGGAAATTGTGTTTATCTTGACAAATTCACTTTTTATTTGCCACAGCGCATAGACAACTACTATGCGCAATTCTATACTTTTACTCGACCGTCATTGAACGGGAAGCCTTCAACAAACAGCGTTCGAAAATGTGTTCGGCAAAATTAGCTATTGAGAATTGTTAATTTAGTATTTGTTTCATGGTGAAAATGAAAAGGACAGCTAATTAACATATATTTTTTGGCATTATTTCAATAAATAAATGTCTAAAACCGGAGCTTTGTTATTTCTGTCATACAAAACACCAGGCGTCTCCATATGTGTTTCAACAAAACATTTTAAATATTTTATTTGTATTTTATTTTTAAAATATTTTATATTATTTTCACCCCTTAGGGTTTGCTACACAAACTATGAGTTTGTGGTCAGTTAACATAAACAATTAATTTTCACATACTTTTAGCTTTTGATGCTTAACTGTATTTACAACATCTATGTTCAGAAGAAAAAAAAACTCAAATAACCAATCGTAATGCTTTATTTCAAATGCAATAATAGAAAATTGCATTCACTCGTCATTTGTAGTTCTTACTTTGTTCATTTTCACACATATAAAAAATATTAAAAAAAAAAACAAAAACAAATTATAAAAAGTTGAGCCATTTTGTCCTTCTGCTTGTCCATTCTGTGCCATCCGTGCCGTCCCCATTGTTTCCTCACCAAACTATGTGTCATAATTACTCCCCGCGGTAAAACAAGATACGGCCAATTGCAAGATTTACGAACTACCAGCGGGAGTTTCACTCAATTTTTCACCAAGAAAGCTCTCGACGGTAATATATTCATAACCCGCTGGGGTGGTAATGATGGTAATGGTCGACTTTTTCCA
>KZ069425.1:120494-139579 GCA_002091845.1 Anopheles cracens
TACGATCCGCCCTACAGACGAACTTCATTAACACTGAACCTACAAATCGAAAGAACTAGATCGTGTCATGCAAAGTGCATACTTCCGGGCTGATTTAACGCATTTATGACAGCAGGTGTGCATTCATTACATCAACAACAAAAACGTATTGTGCGTTATTTTCACTTCGTGTGCATGCTTAATCAATATTTGCATCTGCTGTTCCTGCTTCAGGGAATACAGAATACAGCACACAATCTCACATCCCTTGAATAGGTATTTTCAGATACGGATGTTGTCGAAAATCTCAGTAAAAAATAAAGCGAACGCTCTACCTGATGATGCGATCGGGCAGTAGTTTTCGCGGAAACCCTCCAAATGAAACCGGGAAAATGAAACATCACACCATTAGCGCCATCTGCGCGAGCGACCATATTTGTGCGTGGTTGTGTGTTCCACTCGCACACCCGTAACATCTCCGTTCATCGCAGGAGTTGTCTCATTTTGGGGAATAATTATCAAAATACAGCACTATTCAAACGACGATATTGCGTCCGTCCCGGAACGCACGCCAACCCCAGATTGGCTCACTTCAGTTCACGCTGATTTAAGAGATTTCGCGATGGGGTACCGGGAACGACGGCAACGATTGCTGTCCGGGTTCACTCAACCGTGCGGCAAGCATATTCCGAAACCGTAAAACACACCGCCCACGCTGAAGCGCTGCCCCTATCCCGTGGTGCGCGCACCGAAATGTTTGATTGCATTCGCAACCATTATCGTGGCGCAAATAATTGAAATAGTAACACAGCTGGACACCACGGTGAAGGGTGTGAGCAGTGAGGAATATTTTCCCCCTTGCAGCTCGTTGGAAAAATAGGTTTCCGCCCGGGCTCAAAGGAACTGGTCGCACGTGGCAACCGGCAGCCACAGACCGACTGACAGTGTCCTGTATCGGAGCGACGCGCTGCATGTTATTCTCGATCGCTGCGATGAAACCGAGCCGGTCCGGTGCCTGTTTTGTTCCAGCCCCGGCAGATGGATGTTTATTGGAATTTCTTCTGAAACCTCTATTTTAATTAACACCGAGTTCCGGTTGTTCCCAGGGTGCGCTGGCTGAAAATGTTGTCTCCAGCATTGGTGCTAGTCGCACGGGTTTGGTTTCGATAGTTTCTACCTCCGAACGAATCGAACGTGGGTATTTAAATCAAATGCAGGATACTAATGCTCGGCAAACACCTACGCATTTGCTGAGTGTGGTCAAATGAAGCTTTTTAGTGTGAGGATAGTTAGCACGTTTGGTCCCGGTTTTCAGCACACAGTCAGAAGTTGGTTATTTGGGGAGAGAATGACGCACTTCACCGAGGTAATCTTAAACGTTTGTTGGATCAGCATCAAAAACGGCATTATCACTAATAAGGAATCAACAGATTAGATGTAGATGTAGATTTCTTAAACACCTCTGCAGTAAAGCACCATAAAGGCAAGCCCAGTGTTAACAATGCATTAAAAAAGCAAACGAGAAAACAGGATGTTTACTTTGCGGGCCTTTTGAAAGATATGCCCCTGGAAGTAGGCAATGCGCCAAAATAAATATTTTTGGTGCGTTTTATAGCTGACATTTGTCAGTGTTGAGTGGGTCAGTGTTGAGTGGAATGAAGTCTGGAAAGATATATTAGTAACTATTCGGCTATTCTACTCTTCTACAGGGATAGATGACTGTATTTTGGATTAGTACCTCAATAACCACATAAATTCATTGCCATCATAATACTTTTTGCAGAATCATTGAAGAATTGTCATTGGAATCATTGATTCTAAACAAACTATACATACTAGCTCTGGGCAAATAGTTTGGAATAAAGAATCAAGCGAAAAACAGCCTCCAATGGTACAATGGTCGAAGAACAGAAATTCTTAGCTTTCTGAACAAATTTCTCTTCCAGAAACTTGTAGCAAACAAACTCTGGCGATGGGTATCGTTTGTTTCTACCAGCAAACGACTTTTTAAAGGAATTGCTTACCGCAGTGAAGCAGTGGTCTGCTCCCTATAAAGTACTTCCACATCTATGGCATAGTAATTGTTGGTACTATAAAAGAAAAACCTGTTTATCGTTGTAACTTTCCACCGAGTGTCATAAATAAAGTATTAAGCCCTCACTCTGTCCCTTTAACTGAAGTTCGTTTTAATTGTTTTCGCTACGAAGAACACTGCCAGCGCAGTCCGTTACAGCCCTTTCTCGGTCGACGATTCGCCGGCATGTCAGCCCACAACCACCCACCCGGCAAGGGGAAAGTTCATAATCACTCAGCGTACACACATACCACATCTCCTTCAAATTCTTCGAACAACCAAGGAAAATGATGGGCAGATCTTCAGCACACCATCATCAAAGTGTTGCTCCTGCCTTGCACCACCCTAAAACCATTAAAGTCACGAACGCTGGACCGGGCTTCGCTTCCCGGAAAAGCCCATCTGCGAAATACATATTCCTGGAACAGCGTTTCCCGACGGCAGACGTAAACTTCGAAGCCGTCTGCGTGCGTTCCAATACGAACCAATCAAAGAGCCTAGTCCTATCAGCTGAAGGGCTTCCGTTCGACGAACGTCTGTGTGTGTGTGTGTGTGTGTTTGCCGAAGCGATTGAGTCTAGCCATTTTCGGCTAACCGTACACCCGGGAGTCATATTGGTGAAATAAATAATGCATTACTTAATTATTTCTGCTCAAAATGTAGACGAGATACACACATGTAAGGGCTGTTCCCGGAAAAGCAACCCCATCCACGTGCACCAACGTGCACCGACGATCATGACCTGGCCATTGCGCCCTCCATTGCGAACCGATTAAATTGGCTTTTTTGTCAGAGGTTAGAGTGCGACTGCCCGTATCTGTTGGCGTGCAGACGAAGGAATCATTTAAACATATGGCAGATCTATAAACGGTCCGATTGGTCCATCGATGATCGTTTTGATTCCTAAAACAAACCCGCCGCCGCAATCGTCGCTGATAAGAACTCTCGGTGGGACGATTTCAGTGTTCGGTGAAATGGTCGCCCCAGCCCGGGCCGTTTTCATACGAATCGTTTTATCGTTCAACTGTTGCTTCCCAGCAATGTTGCCCGCTGTTGTGTCCGTGGCCAAACCGATAAACGAACTCATGATAAATGCATCGATACGAACGGCGCAACGTTTGCATACGAGGAACCAATTGTTCGAGTCAATGTAAAAGCTTTACTAAGAAATATGAAAAGTGCAAATTATAATCGATGAAGTATTTCTATAAGCAACTTCAATTATTGTTGCTAGAATAATGTTCAAGAATACATATCCAGCAAGAAGAAAATTGATTAATGGAAAAACGAAACGTTAATAAAACCTTATGAAGCTATCGAATAGTGTAAATTGTGCAATTTTTTGAAGCAAACTTGATTGAACAAACAGCCGTAAAATATGCAATCTGCTGTACAAAAGATATGCTACAACAGTTTATTGTTTCAATATAGGCCGTTAGGCAGTAAAATCAGGAAGAAATACTTAGATACACAAATTTGACCTAAACCGTAAAAGTTATTTCTGCCTTATCTGATAGCATTTGCAAGACTAGAAAAATAGATCATCAGTAAGGCTACTGTGAAGAATGTTGTCGAGCAGTTGCCATACTTTCTGGCGTGTTTCGCAATCAGAAAGTATGCAATCAGCACTACGAAACGCTTCATCAACGCTTCGTTTTGTTTGTTTTTGTTACGATCCGCCCTACAGACGAACTTCATTAAGACTGAACCTACAAATCGAAAGAACTAGATCGTGTCATGCAAAGTGCATACTTCCGGGCTGATTTAACGCATTTATGACAGCAGGTGTGCATTCATTACATCAACAACAAAAACGT
Organism: Anopheles cracens; assembly: GCA_002091845.1. Classification (NCBI taxonomy): domain Eukaryota; kingdom Metazoa; phylum Arthropoda; class Insecta; order Diptera; family Culicidae; genus Anopheles; species Anopheles cracens. Next base: position 124,365 of record KZ069425.1, read on the forward strand.
ATTGTGCGTTATTTTCACTTCGTGTGCATGCTTAATCAATATTTGCATCTGCTGTTCCTGCTTCAGGGAATACAGCACACAATCTCACATCCCTTGAATAGGTATTTTCAGATACGAATGTTGTCGAAAATCTCAGTAAAAAATAAAGCGAACGCTCTACCTGATGATGCGATCGGGCAGTAGTTTTCGCGGAAACCCTACATGAAAAACTGATTTCAACATTTGAGTATTTCTGCAGATAGCTTATTGTCCTACAAGTTCTATAGCATTTCACTGCTTCATCTCATCATTTCTAACTTGTAATCGCCTAGCAATGCTTGGCTACTTGTAGACATAAATATCAATAAATTTCCACCTACTATTTGTTGTGATTATAAGAACGTAAGTAAATAATCAAAAAATCTACAGATTCATTGTTTTTATACTAGTTTGAGGGCTTCCAGAACATCTGCGGAAAACTAATATCAGGAGCAGCAACAGTACCTAAACGGTTTCGAAAGATGGTAAAGAGAGTATCCGTTTCCTCCCCAGCAGCTCGTGCTATACGGTAGCAAGAAGAGATTCTCCCAAGTTCAAGTCTTGCCGGAGCCCTTAGGTTAGTTCTGTGGATTAGTTAGTTAACAAATCGTAAAATTAGTTGAAAAACCTCGCTGAAAACTTGTAAAAACATGATGACTTTACATTACGGTTAAAACTGTTGTAGTTTTTCAGGTTAAAACTTAGAATTTATCAACAAATTTTGTCAAAAATGAGTTTACCGGAAGACGTAGTCCTAGTGCGCCGTTTAGAAAATTTGTAGAAATATGTAAACCCTTGATAATTTCTATACGAATCTATTGTACAGAAAATGTTCATGAAAAACGTGTCCAACAATTCGTTTCAAACCGTGCAAATAGACGTAGCGCGAAATTTCTCGCTGATAAATTTCTCGCTGTAAAGTGCAAACATGAAAAACGGCTGTCAAAAAAAGGGTCGTTTTTTATGTATGCACTTTACAGCGAGAAATTTCGCACTACGTCTATTTGCACGGTAAGAGTCTATGTTTGTTTTATCGTTCCAAAAAATAGACTCTTAAGGATGTCTTCTCAGTGTCGCATTAACGGTTTCAATATCATTGACTGGAGGCAATATCTTCGTGAGGAATATTCTAGTTTTTGTTCATAATAGGTGTATAACCAGCTTTATCTTAGAACGATTGTCAGTTTACAAAAAAACGCAACCCAGTATGAATTCTTATCTCATCCAATCACGGTGATATTAAGCATTTCCGCAAACAATCGTAACGATAAGTTTGATGACAATACCCAACGCTTGTGCCGCTCAGTTGTTATTAGCCATCGTGGACTCAATCCACCCGGCGAAGCTGCTAACCCGTGTCGCAACCGACCCCACGTTCGTGCCACCCTCGTTCTCCGAGAACGCGAACAGCGCGTACAGCTCGCCGCTCGCGACCATCGGTGCACCGGCATCGTTGTACCACTGGCCCTGCTCGGTGCCCGGCGGAGGTATCAGGCAGAAGCCGTGCTTCTGCCATATCACCTCCTTCGCGACCGGCTCGTCCAGCAGCCCGACACAGTCGACGTTGTCCGAGATGAGCGTGTAGGTGGCCTCCTGCAGATGGGTCGTGCCTGCGTCGTTCTTCCCGTACGACACCATCTTCACCTCGAGCGTTTCCGGCACGGACGTACCGAGCCCGATCGGTTGGATGGTGTCGCCGGTCTCGATGTTTCCGCGCACCAGCACCAGCGCGACGTTGTAGTCCCAGCCGACGAACTCCGGATGGCGGAAGATGCGCTGCACCTGGTACCACTTGCCGTCCCGTGCGTCCAGATAGTCCACACCGACCGCCACGTCGTACTCGGAGTCCGGCGTGGTGTACACGGCACTGGCCGAGGTTAGGACCCATCGCGAGGCGATGATCGCCCCGTTGCCGGCAAGTTGCCGGGTGTAGGTTAGGGCGGCCACGAATGGGTACTGGCGCACGGACACGTCACTCGCGCCGACTTGACGTAGTTGGGCCTCTGAAGGGGCGCCGAGAGACGCAAAGATTGCCAGCAGGATAAGTTTCATTTTCGTTTGAACGCACGACTAGTGCAGATACTTCGCAATGCGCTTCAGGTTTTTATAGCATTCCGACCGAACCCGTGGTTTGGAAATGGGCAAATTTGTTACAACTCAATTTGTTTCGTAATTCAATTTCACAATTACATCCGATTTGCTTGACCCTCAGTTAAAATGGAAAATTTCGTTCCATAGCTTAACGATAATTAAATGATCCTACAGGGGACATGCTCCATTCAACCTGCATTCTAGCCTATTCCACATCATCACAGTTCCAGTTCCATGGACGCCTCAACATCAGAACGCTCTTCTACGAAATTAAAAAGCATGACTTGTGCTTATACTACCATTCATGAACCTCTTTGTCTGAGGAGGTTAAACGTGAACAGTCGTAGGAACTCTTCAAAGCACTTACCCGTCATGTAATATTGTTAACATCATTGAAGTTGAATAATTACAGCACACTCTCCTCCGCCGGACCTTCTCTCGTCCCGCTCTCCACGACGTTCTATTGACGCAAACAATCTTGCACAATGCGAAAAGCACAATAGAAATGCCGTGGGTGTACTCTCTAAGCTCGCTACTCTCTTACTTCTTGGGGTTGGGTTGGGTGGGAACAACTTCCGACGAACGAACGTTCGTGAATGTCGCTGCTCAGATCGTGCCTTTGTTTTTTTTATTACTCTCCCTACGTTCTTCCGGATGTAAGGAAATTAGAGCACTTACCCGAAGTGTGCAACGCGTTACGAAATGGACTCGTTTCTTTTTTTTTTGTATCACGACCACGCCGGCGGTACATGCGGACATGCATGCAAGGCCGTCGGCGAATGGAACAAAACAGAACCTTCGCCCTACAGCCGGTCGGTGCCATACTTAGCACTCGATGAAAAGATAACTTGATGGTGAATATTTATTGCTTATTAAATGTCAACAGATTATCCTGACGGGGCGCCGGGGCGCACGAGTTTTCCTTCCATTCTGCCCGCTTTAGAATTCATCGGAACTAATGACCTTGCGTGTTTAGCGGCTGCCAGGTCGAGGGCAGACGGAAGTTTGAGTTTGAGGTAGGCGAAGCTTGTAGGAAGAAAAACAGGACGGTAAAAGCGTGTTCTGAAGGTTGGAAGCCGTTAAACGAAAGGATGACTTTATGGCACAACAAAAATAGCCTGAAAACAGGGTTCAAGTTATGGCTACGTCCAACGATTCCGGTTTACTCCAGTGAAGACCGTGGTGGATCTTTTTAAAATATTTAAAATTTAACAAAAAAACTGACATTAAAATGTTGCTATCTTTAATGATCACTTCAATTTTCAAACATCCAAACATCCAAACCAAACAAGGGAGACTTAAGCATATTAAACGAATCGGGATTGAAATATTTTCGACAAGAACTTCAATTCAAATATGAAAAGAGGTTTGAGAGTTGATTCGCGAATCGATTCTATAGGAAATAGTTATAACTTCAATAAGAGAGTAATCATATTCATCAATCGAGCACATTCCAATCAATTCATAGCTCATTTGGTAATCATTTTGATCCAACACTCAGTAACGTAAAGCTGTCATCTTGTCAAAAGAGTATGTAAAATGTCGGAATAGAGCGAGAATCACTTAATCACTTGTTCACTCACCCAATTGCTTTATTGTAAGAGAGTGAAAGAGTGAGTAACATCTTCATAGTGAATGGAATGATCCTACAATCAAAACAGGGTGAATTGATACTAATCCGCACAGAATCATAAGTGGAGTGCTTAGTTACTTTAGAAAATGATTATTGGAAAATGATTTATTAGCATCAAACAAGTTTTAAAACTCTTGTTCTCATCAAAATACTCCCTGTGGGATCTCGCTTTAAGCCACTCATTAACTGCCTTAGGCACCGCTCTGGTACCTCTCGAACAAGACATCAGACACGAACAAACCCATACAATCATATGGGAGTGCTCGGTCAGACAGTCTCGAACAACCCAGACAAACACGGTCTCGAACAAACCGATTTGGTTTTGTTTGGCATGTTCGATTCACACCCTGCTATGTGAACCTTGCGGAAAAATCTGTCACAAAACGTCAAAAAAACTGTTGTTTACAATTGAGCGGTGGTTCCTTTTATTAATTATGTAGTTCATATTACGCTAAAGTGTGGAAATTAAACAAAAATATCTAATTAAAGCAGTGTTTGTTATGCTGCTACGGATGACATTTCGGCCAGACAGCAGACAATTGCCAGAGCACCCTATCGAACTTGTCTTGTTTGTTTGTTCTGTTCGAGAGGTGCCACAGCGGTGCCTGACTCGAACACTCTTTTTTTGAGTCGATAGATGCAAAGGTTACGAGTATGGACGCCTCAACATCAGAACGCTCTTCTACGAAATTAAAAAGCATGACTTGTGCTTATACTACCATTCATGAACCTCTTTGTCTGAGGAGGTTAAACGTGAACAGTCGTAGGAACTCTTCAAAGCACTTACCCGTCATGTAATATTGTTAACATCATTGAAGTTGAATAATTACAGCACACTCTCCTCCGCCGGACCTTCTCTCGTCCCGCTCTCCACGACGTTCTATTGACGCAAACAATCTTGCACAATGCGAAAAGCACAATAGAAATGCCGTGGGTGTACTCTCTAAGCTCGCTACTCTCTTACTTCTTGGGGTTGGGTTGGGTGGGAACAACTTCCGACGAACGAACGTTCGTGAATGTCGCTGCTCAGATCGTGCCTTTGTTTTTTTTATTACTCTCCCTACGTTCTTCCGGATGTAAGGAAATTAGAGCACTTACCCGAAGTGTGCAACGCGTTACGAAATGGACTCGTTTCTTTTTTTTTTGTATCACGACCACGCCGGCGGTACATGCGGACATGCATGCAAGGCCGTCGGCGAATGGAACAAAACAGAACCTTCGCCCTACAGCCGGTCGGTGCCATACTTAGCACTCGATGAAAAGATAACTTGATGGTGAATATTTATTGCTTATTAAATGTCAACAGATTATCCTGACGGGGCGCCGGGGCGCACGAGTTTTCCTTCCATTCTGCCCGCTTTAGAATTCATCGGAACTAATGACCTTGCGTGTTTAGCGGCTGCCAGGTCGAGGGCAGACGGAAGTTTGAGTTTGAGGTAGGCGAAGCTTGTAGGAAGAAAAACAGGACGGTAAAAGCGTGTTCTGAAGGTTGGAAGCCGTTAAACGAAAGGATGACTTTATGGCACAACAAAAATAGCCTGAAAACAGGGTTCAAGTTATGGCTACGTCCAACGATTCCGGTTTACTCCAGTGAAGACCGTGGTGGATCTTTTTAAAATATTTAAAATTTAACAAAAAAACTGACATTAAAATGTTGCTATCTTTAATGATCACTTCAATTTTCAAACATCCAAACATCCAAACCAAACAAGGGAGACTTAAGCATATTAAACGAATCGGGATTGAAATATTTTCGACAAGAACTTCAATTCAAATATGAAAAGAGGTTTGAGAGTTGATTCGCGAATCGATTCTATAGGAAATAGTTATAACTTCAATAAGAGAGTAATCATATTCATCAATCGAGCACATTCCAATCAATTCATAGCTCATTTGGTAATCATTTTGATCCAACACTCAGTAACGTAAAGCTGTCATCTTGTCAAAAGAGTATGTAAAATGTCGGAATAGAGCGAGAATCACTTAATCACTTGTTCACTCACCCAATTGCTTTATTGTAAGAGAGTGAAAGAGTGAGTAACATCTTCATAGTGAATGGAATGATCCTACAATCAAAACAGGGTGAATTGATACTAATCCGCACAGAATCATAAGTGGAGTGCTTAGTTACTTTAGAAAATGATTATTGGAAAATGATTTATTAGCATCAAACAAGTTTTAAAACTCTTGTTCTCATCAAAATACTCCCTGTGGGATCTCGCTTTAAGCCACTCATTAACTGCCTTAGGCACCGCTCTGGTACCTCTCGAACAAGACATCAGACACGAACAAACCCATACAATCATATGGGAGTGCTCGGTCAGACAGTCTCGAACAACCCAGACAAACACGGTCTCGAACAAACCGATTTGGTTTTGTTTGGCATGTTCGATTCATACCCTGCTATGTGAACCTTGCGGATAAATCCGTCACAAAACGTCAAAAAACTGTTGTTTACAATTGAGCGGTGGTTCTTTTTATTAATTATGTAGTGTATATTACGTTAAAGTGTGGAAATTTATCAAAAATATCGAATTAAAGCAGTGTTTGTTATGCTGCTACGGATGACATTTCGGCCAGACAGCAGGCAATTGCCAGAGCACCCTATCGAACTTGTCTTGTTTGTTTGTTCTGTTCGAGAGGTGCCAGAGCGGTGCCTTACTCTATTTCCAATCAAATCCATGCGACGACAAAGCGTCTGGTAAGTCATTCAGAGATGTTAGAATCAATGATTCATCAAGTATTTATGAGAGTTATTTATAGCTCACGACAGAAATCTTCACCCTATCAACGTCCTAGAAAGGGTCCTGATTTTCATAAAAATCAGAAAAGCTATTCTATAGTAGAGTGACATCAAAATGACTCCCAAAAGAGTTATGTACCTATTCGAACCCCTATGAGCATCTAAACACAGCCCAAGACTAGGCAGGTAAGATTTAACGTCACTACGGACACCAACTTATGAATCCTTAATAATCATTTAAAAAGAATTTCTAAAAAACTATGATAAAACCCTTTCTTCCAGTCATATAACGCAAAGCAACATACAATAATAAACAATCACGGATAAAAACAAACTGTTCATAACAATAACACTTTCTACACGTACACACGTAAATGATTTACACCGAATCATCATCATCATTCATTGCTTTGCATAGCATTGTGTGAGCGTAATAATTTATCTACACAATAGCTGCTTGTTCTAGACCAGAAAACTTGTTCTACACCACAATAAAAACGCATAAATTATGAACAAATGAAAAATTCACGTTTGAAAACGCAGGAAAAAAGAACCACGATCCATAATCACATATCACAAAGATCAATGGTAGCGGAATGGTACGCCGTGTGTCCCGTGAAGGAACAAAAGGAAGCATACAAAAAAACCCAACCGGGAATATATCAACCGTGATAACTATTTTTCCATCTGTGTGTGTGTGTGTGTGTTTTGTTTTGTGTGCTCTACCAACTATCGCATCCGCCCCATAATTCCAATTGATCAATAGAGACGGCGTGCGCTTGCTAGCCTCCCGGTCGCACGTCCCGTCTCATCCGTGCGGCTTCCACGGAGTTAGAGCTGGCGTGCTCTCAACAGGTTCGCCTTATTGTGCCGGTGCGGTGCATTGTGACTGCTCGATTAATAAAGCTGACAAATGGCGCACTGGAAATGGCCGGTATGTGCCGAGCAGCCATTTGTTTTGTTCGTTTGTTTGTCGTTGGTCGTTGGTTTTTAATCACTGCACACGCTCACAATTTATGTGCCCCCATTGCATCGTTACGGATGCTCGCCTCCCAAGCTTTCCTCCGCAAGATGGCCTCTTCGTTGCGGACATTAACGTGCTCGGAAAGCTTCCCCCGGTGATGGACCATCGGATGACGTCCACATTTGCCACACGGCTGCCTCTGCCGGTTTGCTTCATTGTGTCGCATTGCACACCGCCCGGTTGCAAACTTTATCGTTTCGCTTTTCAGGAGCGGACGTCCCACCGGAAGAGTTTCGTTGGACGGAAGTGGGGATGTTTTCGTAACAGGAGCATACGGAGGCAGGCTAAACCGTACAATACGCTTTTTTTCAGTCGGGATGTTTGGCCTTAGTTGCCGAAATTCGGTAAACAAGCTGAGTTAAGCTCATTCAGTGATGATCGAGTTTCATCGAATATTCATCTACAGTGGTTCAATACATATGAAACTTCATTGTGAGTGTAATGAGCTGAGATTGTGTTTGATAAACATCTTTGCTAAGCTGACAAGCAAAGGGTTTTAATGATTAATAGTGTTCGTGTAGTGCAGATTGCATACTTATAGGCGTAAATCTGCTATATCAGCCCCAAGGTATGCAAACTGTGCGTTTGAATTCTTTAGTTTGCTTGTTTTTGTAATATGTAAGGTAAAGTTGTTTTCTGTATATTGCCTTTTTCTACCCTTTACTAAATATTTGTGGAATTGCTTGTTTGAGGAGACGTTATTAATACAGCTTCAACTGTAGAACAATCCAACTACTTAATTGATTATTATCTTATGTACTGTGTATTTCATGACGAACAGAACAAACCCTAATACAAAGAAAGCCAATAAAGAACAAATAACGAAACTCAAACTCGTTCAGCGTAATATTGTTCACAAAAATGTTTACATAATCGACCAAAAATCCCCTTTTCGTAACGTAGCTTGCCTCTTCCCCAAACTTTGCCACGTACGATGACTTCCCGCCACCATGCGAATCACGATTACACGTACGACCGTACGTCCGAACGTTACCATCCCGTTAGGCTCCATGTGAAACCTTTCCGGAAAGTTCCGGAATCACACAAGCTCCAGCCGAAAATCTAATATTAAAAATCATAGCAGACGCCATAATCCAATACCATTTGCATGCCAACGCTTCCGTGCCGTGATTTCATCTACGGTTGCGTTCCGCTTTTGTGGTTCCGTTTTTCTATGAGCTTCTCCCGCACTAGCTGCGGGGTTGTTGAAACAAACGGCAGGAATAAAAAGCGGTCCAGTCCGACACCGAACACCGAAACTGCACCACCACCCCCGGGGGAAACGGCAACCGACAGACGAACCCTATTTCGGCATTGGCTCCCGGCAATAAACTCCATTATCCTTATCGGGCTCCTGCTGCGGACACGAAACAAAATGCCCAATGTGGTGCTAAGACGAACGCGCCGTCCACACCGAGACCGGATTCCCCCCAAGACAATGCACAATCCACGGGCACAAAACGTAGCCCGGGCCAACGAATCATGGCTCCAACGCGCCGCACTGTGTCCCACACCGTGACGTACTCGGGCCAAACTCATTTGCATCGGTCCTGCCAGCGGAAGCTGATGACAAAATCGTCGTCTCGCGGTACAATGCCGTACTAAGGGCCAGCAACAGCAGGGGAAGCAAAAAAATGACTTTAAACCGCCCAAACGAAGTGGGGATGTTTTCGTAACAGGAGCATACGGAGGCAGGCTAAACCGTACAATACGCTTTTTTTCAGTCGGGATGTTTGGCCTTAGTTGCCGAAATTCGGTAAACAAGCTGAGTTAAGCTCATTCAGTGATGATCGAGTTTCATCGAATATTCATCTACAGTGGTTCAATACATATGAAACTTCATTGTGAGTGTAATGAGCTGAGATTGTGTTTGATAAACATCTTTGCTAAGCTGACAAGCAAAGGGTTTTAATGATTAATAGTGTTCGTGTAGTGCAGATTGCATACTTATAGGCGTAAATCTGCTATATCAGCCCCAAGGTATGCAAACTGTGCGTTTGAATTCTTTAGTTTGCTTGTTTTTGTAATATGTAAGGTAAAGTTGTTTTCTGTATATTGCCTTTTTCTACCCTTTACTAAATATTTGTGGAATTGCTTGTTTGAGGAGACGTTATTAATACAGCTTCAACTGTAGAACAATCCAACTACTTAATTGATTATTATCTTATGTACTGTGTATTTCATGACGAACAGAACAAACCCTAATACAAAGAAAGCCAATAAAGAACAAATAACGAAACTCAAACTCGTTCAGCGTAATATTGTTCACAAAAATGTTTACATAATCGACCAAAAATCCCCTTTTCGTAACGTAGCTTGCCTCTTCCCCAAACTTTGCCACGTACGATGACTTCCCGCCACCATGCGAATCACGATTACACGTACGACCGTACGTCCGAACGTTACCATCCCGTTAGGCTCCATGTGAAACCTTTCCGGAAAGTTCCGGAATCACACAAGCTCCAGCCGAAAATCTAATATTAAAAATCATAGCAGACGCCATAATCCAATACCATTTGCATGCCAACGCTTCCGTGCCGTGATTTCATCTACGGTTGCGTTCCGCTTTTGTGGTTCCGTTTTTCTATGAGCTTCTCCCGCACTAGCTGCGGGGTTGTTGAAACAAACGGCAGGAATAAAAAGCGGTCCAGTCCGACACCGAACACCGAAACTGCACCACCACCCCCGGGGGAAACGGCAACCGACAGACGAACCCTATTTCGGCATTGGCTCCCGGCAATAAACTCCATTATCCTTATCGGGCTCCTGCTGCGGACACGAAACAAAATGCCCAATGTGGTGCTAAGACGAACGCGCCGTCCACACCGAGACCGGATTCCCCCCAAGACAATGCACAATCCACGGGCACAAAACGTAGCCCGGGCCAACGAATCATGGCTCCAACGCGCCGCACTGTGTCCCACACCGTGACGTACTCGGGCCAAACTCATTTGCATCGGTCCTGCCAGCGGAAGCTGATGACAAAATCGTCGTCTCGCGGTACAATGCCGTACTAAGGGCCAGCAACAGCAGGGGAAGCAAAAAAATGACTTTAAACCGCCCAAACGGCGCAAATAATTGAAATAGTAACACAGCTGGACACCACGGTGAAGGGTGTGAGCAGTGAGGAATATTTTCCCCCTTGCAGCTCGTTGGAAAAATAGGTTTCCGCCCGGGCTCAAAGGAACTGGTCGCACGTGGCAACCGGCAGCCACAGACCGACTGACAGTGTCCTGTATCGGAGCGACGCGCTGCATGTTATTCTCGATCGCTGCGATGAAACCGAGCCGGTCCGGTGCCTGTTTTGTTCCAGCCCCGGCAGATGGATGTTTATTGGAATTTCTTCTGAAACCTCTATTTTAATTAACACCGAGTTCCGGTTGTTCCCAGGGTGCGCTGGCTGAAAATGTTGTCTCCAGCATTGGTGCTAGTCGCACGGGTTTGGTTTCGATAGTTTCTACCTCCGAACGAATCGAACGTGGGTATTTAAATCAAATGCAGGATACTAATGCTCGGCAAACACCTACGCATTTGCTGAGTGTGGTCAAATGAAGCTTTTTAGTGTGAGGATAGTTAGCACGTTTGGTCCCGGTTTTCAGCACACAGTCAGAAGTTGGTTATTTGGGGAGAATGACGCACTTCACCGAGGTAATCTTAAACGTTTGTTGGATCAGCATCAAAAACGGCATTATCACTAATAAGGAATCAACAGATTAGATGTAGATGTAGATTTCTTAAACACCTCTGCAGTAAAGCACCATAAAGGCAAGCCCAGTGTTAACAATGCATTAAAAAAGCAAACGAGAAAACAGGATGTTTACTTTGCGGGCCTTTTGAAAGATATGCCCCTGGAAGTAGGCAATGCGCCAAAATAAATATTTTTGGTGCGTTTTATAGCTGACATTTGTCAGTGTTGAGTGGGTCAGTGTTGAGTGGAATGAAGTCTGGAAAGATATATTAGTAACTATTCGGCTATTCTACTCTTCTACAGGGATAGATGACTGTATTTTGGATTAGTACCTCAATAACCACATAAATTAATTGCCACCATAATACTTTTTGCAGAATCCTTGAAGAATTGTCATTGGAATCATTGATTCTAAACAAACTATACATACTAGCTCTGGGCAAATAGTTTGGAATAAAGAATCAAGCGAAAAACAGCCTCCAATGGTACAATGGTCGAAGAACAGAAATTCTTAGCTTTCTGAACAAATTTCTCTTCCAGAAACTTGTAGCAAACAAACTCTGGCGATGGGTATCGTTTGTTTCTACCAGCAAACGACTTTTTAAAGGAATTGCTTACCGCAGTGAAGCAGTGGTCTGCTCCCTATAAAGTACTTCCACATCTATGGCATAGTAATTGTTGGTACTATAAAAGAAAAACCTGTTTATCGTTGTAACTTTCCACCGAGTGTCATAAATAAAGTATTAAGCCCTCACTCTGTCTCTTTAACTGAAGTTCGTTTTAATTATTTTCGCTACGAAGAACACTGCCAGGGCAGTCCGTTACAGCCCTTTCCCGGTCGACGATTCGCCGGCATGTCAGCCCACAGCCACCCACCCGGCAGGGGGAAAGTTCATAATCACTCAGCGTAAAGGCATCACTTCATGCAATCGCTCACCACAGTACGCGAAAATTCCCAACAACGATTTTCCCCTTTCGTTTCCCGATGCCAGCTGATACTGTCATTTATGCTTAGGACGCACGAGAACCCTTGACATCGCTCCCCTCTCCCCCCCCCCCACATAAATTCTGGCCCCGCAAGTTCACTGCGCGGGGTCCGCGTGCCCCGGCTTGGAAGGAAAGGGGTCGAGGTAGGATCGCCGGTGCCTCCTCCACCCACGCTCCCGTTCCCGCGAAGACGTTGCAGCTCAGCGTCCGTGTGGAAGTTACAAAAGTTTGTCGGGAAATAATAGAAAATGCAATTAAGTGAAATGCTTTTCATCGCCACCGGTGGCGGCAAGTGCACGGACCCTTTAACGCGATGCCTGGAAGCGCACCGGCAGCGGTTATGTTTGCTCCATTATGTTTGCCGGGCGTGCACGCATGGACGGGGTTTGGACGCGGCGCGTTGAGTAGATTTCACGCGAGTGCAGTCGGCAAGACCGTGGCCGACGATTCCGCCCTCCCAGCGGGCATGGCACGCACACATGGTTCGGCGGGGTGTTTGTGGAAGTTTCACAGTGAAATATGATTTACGATTGGAAAGTGTAACATTTTGCTACTTACTTAACATTAAAGTCTATAGAAAAGTTGACAAATAAAATGAGTTTCCTAATAGAAAATTACTAATCATTACTTAGCTGGAGTATTTGGGGGGATTACTAAGGGATATAGGGAGTTTTTTCAGGATACTCAGACTAACTGACAAAGTAATATGACCTAACGAGCTGCTCGTTGTAGTACACTAAAATGGCGCAAAGTGGCGCTAGTGTGCTCAGTCGACGATCAAGGCATTTTTGACAGTTTATCCATTCTCCAGCATCCAACTAAAGATTAGTTGGATCTTTACTTCTTTTTTGGGACAATAGAGGACATTTTTCGACTCTTAAATTATAAGCTGAAAGAGCCGTAAATATGCATTTAAACAACAACAAAATCACACTTATTTGTTACATATGGACGGTTGACTCACGTGCTGTGAGGTGTTTGCAAAAGTTCTACATAGCAAAAAAAATTGTTTAAAACTGATTGAAAATACCAGAATAAATTGTAGATATGAAACAAATTGGACAGTCAATTGGGTCGTTTATCATGCATGCAATACCTTTTCCTTACGATATTGCCTTCTGGCAATCCATTTTTGATACAATCAAAACAACCAAATGTGTGGCAATGGATAGATTGACGTTTTACGGTGGATCTTTGACATCTATAGCACAATGGTATCATGTACGGACAAAGGCTTTGGGATAGAGTTACAATGGTTTTTTAATATTTAGGAAGTTTTTTTTCAATTTAAAACAATTGATCGTTATGTGAACGAAATTTGCTTCCAGCAAACGCCTCTCGCGAACACCCAATAGTGCCGCAATGTGGGGGATGGGTCAAACATTCCTTGAATGCCTTCGCCCACACGCGTACACACACAGCACCGACGGCCGTGTGGTGCGTAAATCTAACTGGTGGCCCCGGGTTTTCCCCCACCCATTTTCCACGAAGGTCAAAGCAGACCGGAAAGATACGAGTATCCTCCGCACCGAACACAAGGCCCGCTCCCCGGGAAAACTTACCAAAAACACAATTGGGGGATAAAAAAAAACCCGGGGCTCTCCGACGCCGGGCCGCAGTGTGGCAGCGTGGTGAAATATATGAATATTATTTAACTTTAATTATGATATTATTTAACCCGAAACTGTGGTCATAAAATATTTTGTTCCCGCTCGTCCTCCCCAACTCGATGGGCCTGGCTCCAGGACTGACGGGCTGGTCGACAGGGTACGGTAAAGGAGCACGGGTACAAAATAAAGGAACTCGCTCTGGACGGGTTAACTTATCCGAAACTAACTGCTTCCGCCGGCTTATTTGCCTTTTTGGGTGTAAGTGGGTTATTGGGTTTTGTTGTTTGGCCGGACGGCCGGGCCGGGCGTGCCTCCCGCGGGAGGCGAGGCGATAATTAAGTTAACTTTTTTAATTCGTTCGCTCGGAATAAATGAGCCATTCCGGTCATTCAGGTGTTTGCGAGAGCGCGCGCGTATGCGGCCACCGTCGTTTGTTTGGCCGGCCATTCTGGTGCTGCCGCGTCGTGCGTGGGAAATTACATTAAACTACACCGTCCTTTGGCAACGCCGGGCGCCGTTGTGTTGCTCGTTGCGCACATACGCAGCACTATGATTTCTCATTAATTTAATGGGCTCGTTTGGTGCGGCGGTACGAAGACGGCAAAACGAGCTGGAAACAAAACAAGAAAAGGTGGGTGACGCACGTTGCGTTGGTATCGCGTTATGCGATTGATGTTAGCTAGCGTGCATTTTTTGCGCCTCCGATGGAGGCTGGAATCCGGCTGAGGAATCGATACGAATCGTCTGGGTCTGGAATTTTCTCGAAATCTGTTTGATGTGGTGTTTTTATTGAAATGATACATATGCAACGCATTTTTAATGAGGAGCATAATCAGGGGTTCGTCGCTTGTGCAAAGTGTTGCGACACCTGCGAAATCAAACGTTCATTTCGGTTTTGCAGTAAAAGTGAACGCTTTTCAAATAGTCCTTAACCTCATCACATCTAAACCCTCAAATATTTCATTATTTGAAGGGTTATCATAACGTAATGCTTCGCATTCATGCTTAAGTTTACTAAGTTATTAAACTAACACATCTGTATGAGACCACGTCAGACGCGTCACATGAACCTTTACAAAACAATAATATATAAGAAAGATTCAAAGAGCTGTTTATGTATATTAATAGTTCTAGTATTAATTTTTCACCCGATAACACCCGGTTAAAAAGCAACAGATTTAAGGGCTATAATATATTAAAACATTCATAAACACTTCGCCAGTCTAGTGTTATTCATGCAAATTCACCAGTCTAGTGTTATTTTATTCAAGGAATATTATAAGTTAACCTTCCAAATCCTACGTGCAAACGAAAGCACACCAAGAGAAAACAACAATCGCTTTATTATCACTGATCTGAGCTGCTCAATATCAAGCAATATTATAATTCAAGGTAATAATTAAGACAACTATATATTGGAT
>KZ069425.1:178945-192763 GCA_002091845.1 Anopheles cracens
ACAACAGTGCTGCAAGTTGGCTCAGTGTCGTCACCATTGGCAAAAAGCCATCGACGTAACGCACTCGTTTGGCGATACGATACGACATCATAAATGTAGATTAAATTTTTTCGATGCCACGCTTTCCCGAGAAGGGACGGTACATGGAACCGTGACGAGAAGCTCCCGGCGGAAGGAAATAGCTCAGATTCCCGCGTGGAAAGCATCGGGGCGCGAGGTCAGTGAACGCATTGCGAAAGCCTGGTGCATCCCACGGATCACGGATGGAAATAGAAACGACCGACAGTTGGTCAGATCTATTTATGTCTGCCTACTGTCAGCTTCTTTTGGTCGTAAAGCTCACAAAGCGGAAGACAGTTTTGCTTTCGTTGGCATATTTTTAAGTTATTGCCGATTGGAATGCTTCTAGGAAGAGTCCATCGTAATTTATCGACTACAAATAGATAGGAAATATTTGAAATACACACTTAGGCGATAAGAAATATCTTTCCATTGAGAATTTGTCCAGAATTTTCCATGTTTCTCCTTCCGGGGTTTCGGCGTAAAACGCATCCCATGTCGGAAGAGAAACATTTCATAACCGGAACTTGTGTGCTTCCTTCCAGAATACTCAGTTCCAGATATATCGCTTTAATGTGCATCTTTTCTCCTTGTTCTGCATCCCGCACAACACCAAAACCTTCCATTCGCACGATCGTGCGATAAAGTTTTCCGCATGGCCGCTGGTTCTAATTTCCATTTTTGACCCCGTTCCTCGCCCGCAGCCAGCGGGTCAAAGGACGCACAAGTGGTGTCACCCACAATTTTTCACACCACCACCCCACACCACCAGCAGCATGACGAAAACGTGACGTTTTGCGAATGGGGAAAACAAATGTGCACGTAATCCCTCGAAACTTAACTCCGCCACCACCGTGGGGTTGACAGTGAGAGTGTGTTCTAGTTTTCGTAGTTTTCCAATGCAAACCCGGAAGTGCCTTCCGGCGTCTGGAAGTGTGCCAGCTTGCGAGTGTGTGATTGACTTTCGCAAGAAGCGCCTGAAGATGACGTCAACAATAGTGAAACTTTGTGGCGTGAACTTTGTTTGTAGGCCTGTGGATGACTTTGAGGATTTTTTTCGGATACAAAAAAAAGGATAAGAGACTCTGTGCTAGATTGGAAAAGTTTTTGCTCGTGCTTATTCTTGGCCGGGTTGGAGTTTGCGATTCTGGTCACAAATCCATCCGGAATCCATCTGGAGTCGTAAATTCGAATGAATGCAAATATTTGCTTGTTTGATTTAATGTGCTCCCCCGGTTAACGTGCTCGATCGTTTCCGATTTTGTGAGTAGGCTTTTCGCTTTAAATCCGGTTCCACCGTCCCCCGGTTAAAACGGGCTCCTGTTGTAGTCCCTTTTCTATATCTCTCACTGATCTATTCCTTAGGTCAAATTATCGCGTTTGAAGCTATTCGTACCATCTTACCTCTTGCCATAACGATTTATTGGCTTCAGCTTCCTTTCTTGTGAGGAAACAAATAAAAAGAGGTTTATAATCGCTCCTTTTCCGACAGGAACGCACTTAAGCCACACCGCCCGGAAAAAGGGCCGTGGCCGTAGCGTGTTGCTTCTCTATGGTCGCCCTACCGAGTCCTGCCCTTCCCGGAAGCGCAGCCCGGAGGATTAAAGGCAATGATTTGCATTCCTCGCAGGAGGATAGGGCTCGTCTTCAAGACGTTGCTGCCTCTGTTGTGGGTTGTGGGTTTACTCTCCCAGCCAGCCGGCCTTTTCTCCGTCAATCTTCGTCCGTCTTCGTTCGCCTTTATCGCCTTAGCGTGTAAGGCACTTTTATAACCCGATCTCGTCGTCCGCGCGCGGTTAAAGGTGGTTCGTGTTGGAAATCAATTTCGAGCCAAACATTGATCCAAAATCCGTTCATCCGACTGCATGTCGTGTGCCTGCCTCTTCTTCCACACACGCACACAAAAGGCTCAATCGCTTGGAAGCGCCACTCGGTTCGGTGGTTCACCAGCCGGCAGCCGACGCCAATAACGATTAATAATTGAAGGCCGCGCATAACCGGTTCGGCGCGCGCGAGGTGAGCATAATGCAGCAACGTGGAAAGCATCGTACAATCGAGCTGCGGTGGCTGGCTATGGGAAGCTGGAGCGGCGGGAGTAGTGGGCGGCAGGAAGAAGATGTTTAAATTTTCATGTGCACCGGGCGGAACAATTCATAATCATCCCGTTGTGCTCTTGTTGCACCACACTGTACTTGACCCAAAGGGTGCAGCCAGTACGCCATCCTCCGGCTATCTATCTCCAAGACGAGAGAGCATGTGGAGCATGTGACCTCGTCCTCCTTCTAGCACGAGAGATGACATTCTTCGAGTGTGCATTCAACACATTCGGCACAATGGCGTATGGCGACATACATTCTTTTCTAATGATGCGTGCTTCCGCTTGCATAATACATCGAGGAGAGAGGGATATTGAGCTACTTCATGTGTTTTCGCTAATGACACATCTTCTTGTATCACTTAATTGTGTATTTCTTTTCTCTCTTTCTCTTTATTTCTTTCTCTCTCTCTCTTGTCTTTCTTTACCGGTACACGGTTAAAAATTTCTACCACTACTGCTATTACTACTTCTACTACTTCTACTACTTCTCCTGTACTGTCAAACCCTGTCAACCAACATCACTGTACCGCACACCGCACACGTTCTATTTCGCAGTCGATTTTATGGGTGGAGACGCGAAGAGTCCGCAGCACACGGCCGTGCATCCCATGTACGTGAGCTATAGTAGTTTACCGACCACCAACAGTGCCAACTCGACACAGCTCAAGCAGGCGGCCAGCAGCGCCAAGCTGCTGCAGCTAACGAATGGTGGTAGTGGTGGCATTGGTGGCGTGGGTGGAGGAGAGGAAGGAGACGGCGGCACTGGGGGTGTCGGGCTCGAGCGGGCTCCCCCCAATCACGCCAAAGACCGGCTGCCATCGTCACTATCGCCGCCGCTGCCGCCGCCCAGTAATCCGGCAGCGGGCGCAATGCGCAATAACAGTGGCGGCAGCTTCGGTGACGTGCTGAAGGCGAAGCTAAACGGGCACGCTGCCGGCGGTGGTCCGCCCAGTAACAGCAATCACCACTCACCCTCGAATACTAACACACTCCTGTCATCCTCATCCTCACCGTCATCCACGTTCACGAACATCCACAGCAGCCCGCAGAGTCTGCACAATGCTCACAACAACAACAACAACAACAGCAACAACTACCACCATCACCACCACCACCACAATCTTCACCACCAGAACAGTACTTCGAGTCAGCAGGGCAACATGCTGACGAAGCTCAGTAGCACTAACAGTATCAACAGCGGGGGATCGCGTGTGATCTTGCTGCAGCATCAGGACAGCTCGGAGTCGTCTCCCCCGCCGACCGTGCCTGTCCGGGGACTCAGCCGAAACGCTAGCTTCAGCAAGGCAACGTCCGTCTCGGGTGGAGGAGGTGCCCGAGATCACGCCACCGTCCTGAACAACAATCCACTGCGCAAGAACAGTAGCGCCGTGAGCATCCTCCGGTACGGTGACGGCGTGCAGGGCCGATTGTTAATAAGGATAGGGTTTGCTACTCTTCGGCATAAATCGCATAATTCGGCTAAAAATCAATGTTGGGCTCGTAGTACATACTCTTGCTTCTGTGAACTTCGTCATAGATCATTCCTACACCCGGTCACAACATCGTTCGTTCATTTTCATCTGCACGTGTGCACGACTTCATATCATCGCTAGCAGACGATACAATCTAGGGCATTTTGGAGCCGCCACTGTCTTCAGCATTGGTGGTCTCAAAACCCAGTTCGTTACGTGTTCGTTGTGACTTGTGTATCATCAACATGAATCAGACTTCCCAAAAACGCAAACAGGGCAGATAGAACGAATGTTATGATGTTAATGTTTTCTTTTGTCTAATATCTCTCATTGTTTCGGCGCGTTCCGCCGCCTGGAGCGGCGGGAGTAGTGGGCGGCAGGAAGAAGATGTTTAAATTTTCATGTGCACCGGGCGGAACAATTCATAATCATCCCGTTGTGCTCTTGTTGCACCACACTGTACTTGACCCAAAGGGTGCAGCCAGTACGCCATCCTCCGGCTATCTATCTCCAAGACGAGAGAACATGTGGAGCATGTGACCTCGTCCTCCTTGTAGCACGAGAGATGACATTCTTCGAGTGTGCATTCAACACATTCGGCACAATGGCGTATGGCGACATACATTCTTTTCTAATCACCGTCCTGAACAACAATCCACTGCGCAAGAACAGTAGCGCCGTGAGCATCCTCCGGTACGGTGACGGCGTGCAGGGCCGTCGAACGCCCGATCCCGAAGACGACACGTTCTTCATCCCGCGCAGTGCCTCCTCGTATCAGGCACGGGCCGGTAACTTCGGCATCAGCAACCCGTTCAACAACGTCATCATGGGACGACCCGGCGGATATCGCGGAGGGACGGCGGACGGCGGAACGCCCGGTGAGGACGACGGTCGCCGGCTGCTGCTGCTGAGTGGATCGGCCCAACAGCTGGGGAGTTCGACACCCCAGAAACGCAACTCGCTCGTCGGTGTCCCGAGCGGTTCGGCTGGTCCGGCAACTCCCGGCTCCTGGAACGGTCGCGGATCGCCCGTAGTACCGCAAGTACCGCCGCTACCTCAGCACTACCAGCGCAAGAACTCGTCCGATGCCGGTGCCGGACCGACGGCCAACAACGCCTACCTGACGCGATCGCCCAACCTGAACCGGATTGCCCGGCGTCACAATGGAGGCGCGTCGGCAGCTGCTGCTTCGGGCGGAAACAACGCCATCAACAACAACGGCCACGCGGGGGGCTTTCTCGAGCGAGGCGGTGGAGGAGGACTACCCGGCAGTCGCAGCGGAAGCAGCGGACGGCTCCCGAGCACGGCCAACCAGTGTGACCAGATCCGGGAGTACGGCGGACCGGTCGGGAAGCCGCTGGGGTACTGTGCGGCGGCCGTACCGTCGTCCCCACCCGGCGAGAACAACAACTTCCCGGTGCTGCCCGGTGGGGGTGCCCGCAACGGCATCACCTCGGGCATTCCGGTGATGGTGATGCATCGGGCCAAGTCGCAGGATCGGTTGGCTTACCGGAGTCGTCGACCGGGGCGAGCGTTTGGGGCGGGCGGGAGTGGCAGTGGTGGTGGATCCTCCGGCCACCATCATCACCATCACCACCAGCAGCAGCAGCGTCCGCGATCGTTCTGTAGCAACAACGGTGCCTACCCGGACTACGTGATCCTGGAGCACCCGGGGAACTAGACGGAATGTAGTGTGTGTAAGCGTTTTCAGAACGGGAAGAAGACTACACGTACACGCACCCGACACAAGACGAGACCGAGGCGCCAACGTGTCTTGTTGTGAAGTTTTCCCCCTTCGCCCCACCCCACCCACGAGAGTGTCCCGTGCCGGAGAAAGTGAATTATTGATGGCGGAAATGAATGCCGCGGTCGGCGTTTCGACAGACGCTTCTCTCGCTCGCTCCTGCTCACTCCCTCCTTCGGCGAGGCAGCGTGACGCCAGATGGATGCGTATCGGGTCGATAGACGGGGTCGCGCCCGATTCGACAGACGCTTCTCTCGCTCGCTCCTGCTCACTCCCTCCTTCGGCGAGGCAGCGTGACGCCAGATGGATGCGTATCGGGTCGATAGACGGGGTCGCGCCCGACAGCCGGAAGTCAGTCGGGAAGGAACGCCGGGATGGCACTGCTTTACTAGTGACACACTGCCTAATCCTTCGTGCTCCTACCCAGCGCGCTTGATCCAGGACGACTAATGATGGGCATTAAAATGGCGGCAGTTTTGGTTCGGTTGTTAATGTTGATTTTTGTATTACGTGAATTTTATCCATCTGTTACGGCGACGGTTTCTTGCCCTGGCCGAACGGTTACTTCTTCCATGAAGAAGTGTTCCGCGAGCGAGCGCGCGCGCGCCCGCCAAGAAAGTGCGGTTTTGCGTTGTCGTATCCCGACGATTTATGATATCAATTTGAAATCCTACCCGCAGTTTTCGCCGCACCGTGTGGTGGAAAGTTTAGCGAAAACAGGGAAATTAATGAGAACCCGGCCCGGCCCAGTACACCCGGCACGCATCCCGGAATGACACTTATTTCTGCTTCTTCTCTGTGCGTGTTTATGGGAGAAAAAGTTAATGAGATAGCGATGAGAAACGATTGAAAAGCGAAGCGCAGGCGTCTGGTAGGAAGGACCCACTTTCCGAAGACCGATTGAACATGCAGCATTGAGCGTTTTGAATCAATGGGACAAGCGTGTATCATGTGACGCCTGGTGACGCCACTAGGCACGTGGCCCGTATCCTGTTTTACTTATGTATTCGTTAAGATGTTACTTATCACTAGGAAGCGACCAGACCCCGTTGTCCCGTTTGGTGGACCTCCTCTTGCCGACACTCGGAAGACAAAGGGAGGAGATATCATGTTCCTTAACGTGTACCGTGCGAAAACCAAAACCGTGATGTGTGGTAGGAATATTTGTTGTTCGTTTTTTTTTCTCTTTCGTTTGATTCGAAGTAGTAGTTACAGCATAGTTACGGCTCGGGTATAGTCCCGGCTCTCGCTTAGTACAGGGATCGGGGCTCACTCCCCGCGAGACGTGCCGTCACCGTAACAGTAGTTAGTGTTATTATGGTCACAACAAGATCGCATACGATTTATTACTATCGTACCAACTGAACTTTCTTATCGAATCGATGGAAGCATCCTGCCTAGGATCCTTTCTTATCTATCGTTACTGTTTGACTGTGTTATATAGACCCGTTTTTAGTAGTCAGTAAGCAACGCGAATAGTAATAACCTCATCCAACGAAAACAAAAACAAACAAAATAAGAATCATCCTTCAAATCGGTTCATATTCGTTCGTGGTAGTCGAAATGAACGAACGATGTTGTGACCGGGTGTAGGAATGATCTATGACGAAGTTCACAGAAGCAAGAGTATGTACTACGAGCCCAACATTGATTTTTAGCCGAATTATGCGATTTATGCCGAAGAGTAGCAAACCCTATCCTTATTAACAAGATTTCCCGATAGGTGAAAGTTGTCATTAGGTTGAAACTGTACAGTTTTTATCTGGATATTTAAGGAACGTTTGATTCTAATCTTATGGCTCTCTGATATCTCCATTCTCAGATTTAAAACTCGAATATGTAGTTAATTTGAATATTCTTTAGTGTTCAATTTAATTTGTAAAGCATTTTGCAACATGCTGACGTAGGATTGTTGTATTATTCTGAAGAATATCGACCCCGATACAATGACATTGTCAGTCAGGCTTCGGAACTCACGTATGTTCGCGAACAAGCTATAATAATTATCATCAATAATGTATATCCTCATCGATATCTACATATTATCCATGCTGCATAATGCGTTGATTTCAGGTCTGATGCTGCGCGAATGTATTGCGACCACATAAACACATGAAGTAGCTCAATATCCCTCTCTCCTCGATGTATTATGCAAGCGGAAGCACGCATCATTAGAAAAGAATGTATGTCGCCATACGCCATTGTGCCGAATGTGTTGAATGCACACTCGAAGAATGTCATCTCTCGTGCTAGAAGGAGGACGAGGTCACATGCTCCACATGCTCTCTCGTCTTGGAGATAGATAGCCGGAGGATGGCGTACTGGCTGCACCCTTTGGGTCAAGTACAGTGTGGTGCAACAAGAGCACAACGGGATGATTATGAATTGTTCCGCCCGGTGCACATGAAAATTTAAACATCTTCTTCCTGCCGCCCACTACTCCCGCCGCTCCAGCTTCCCATAGCCAGCCACCGCAGCTCGATTGTACGATGCTTTCCACGTTGCTGCATTATGCTCACCTCGCGCGCGCCGAACCGGTTATGCGCGGCCTTCAATTATTAATCGTTATTGGCGTCGGCTGCCGGCTGGTGAACCACCGAACCGAGTGGCGCTTCCAAGCGATTGAGCCTTTTGTGTGCGTGTGTGGAAGAAGAGGCAGGCACACGACATGCAGTCGGATGAACGGATTTTGGATCAATGTTTGGCTCGAAATTGATTTCCAACACGAACCACCTTTAACCGCGCGCGGACGACGAGATCGGGTTATAAAAGTGCCTTACACGCTAAGGCGATAAAGGCGAACGAAGACGGACGAAGATTGACGGAGAAAAGGCCGGCTGGCTGGGAGAGTAAACCCACAACCCACAACAGAGGCAGCAACGTCTTGAAGACGAGCCCTATCCTCCTGCGAGGAATGCAAATCATTGCCTTTAATCCTCCGGGCTGCGCTTCCGGGAAGGGCAGGACTCGGTAGGGCGACCATAGAGAAGCAACACGCTACGGCCACGGCCCTTTTTCCGGGCGGTGTGGCTTAAGTGCGTTCCTGTCGGAAAAGGAGCGATTATAAACCTCTTTTTATTTGTTTCCTCACAAGAAAGGAAGCTGAAGCCAATAAATCGTTATGGCAAGAGGTAAGATGGTACGAATAGCTTCAAACGCGATAATTTGACCTAAGGAATAGATCAGTGAGAGATATAGAAAAGGGACTACAACAGGAGCCCGTTTTAACCGGGGGACGGTGGAACCGGATTTAAAGCGAAAAGCCTACTCACAAAATCGGAAACGATCGAGCACGTTAACCGGGGGAGCCACATTAAATCAAACAAGCAAATATTTGCATTCATTCGAATTTACGACTCCAGATGGATTCCGGATGGATTTGTGACCAGAATCGCAAACTCCAACCCGGCCAAGAATAAGCACGAGCAAAAACTTTTCCAATCTAGCACAGAGTCTCTTATCCTTTTTTTTGTATCCGAAAAAAATCCTCAAAGTCATCCACAGGCCTACAAACAAAGCTCACGCCACAAAGTTTCACTATTGTTGACGTCATCTTCAGGCGCTTCTTGCGAAAGTCAATCACACACTCGCAAGCTGGCACACTTCCAGACGCCGGAAGGCACTTCCGGGTTTGCATTGGAAAACTACGAAAACTAGAACACACTCTCACTGTCAACCCCACGGTGGTGGCGGAGTTAAGTTTCGAGGGATTACGTGCACATTTGTTTTCCCCATTCGCAAAACGTCACGTTTTCGTCATGCTGCTGGTGGTGTGGGGTGGTGGTGTGAAAAATTGTGGGTGACACCACTTGTGCGTCCTTTGACCCGCTGGCTGCGGGCGAGGAACGGGGTCAAAAATGGAAATTAGAACCAGCGGCCATGCGGAAAACTTTATCGCACGATCGTGCGAATGGAAGGTTTTGGTGTTGTGCGGGATGCAGAACAAGGAGAAAAGATGCACATTAAAGCGATATATCTGGAACTGAGTATTCTGGAAGGAAGCACACATTGTGCGGGATGCAGAACAAGGAGAAAAGATGCACATTAAAGCGATATATCTGGAACTGAGTATTCTGGAAGGAAGCACACAAGTTCCGGTTATGAAATGTTTCTCTTCCGACATGGGATGCGTTTTACGCCGAAACCCCGGAAGGAGAAACATGGAAAATTCTGGACAAATTCTCAATGGAAAGATATTTCTTATCGCCTAAGTGTGTATTTCAAATATTTCCTATCTATTTGTAGTCGTTAAATTACAATGAACTCTTCCTAGAAGCATTCCAATCGGCAATAACTTAAAAATATGCCAACGGAAGCAAAACTGTCTTCCGCTTTGTGAGCTTTACGACCAAAAGAAGCTGACAGTAGGCAGACATAAATAGATCTGACCAACTGTCGGTCGTTTCTATTTCCATCCGTGATCCGTGGGATGCACCAGGCTTTCGCAATGCGTTCACTGACCTCGCGCCCCGATGCTTTCCACGCGGGAATCTGAGCTATTTCCTTCCGCCGGGAGCTTCTCGTCACGGTTCCATGTACCGTCCCTTCTCGGGAAAGCGTGGCATCGAAAAAATTTAATCTACATTTATGATGTCGTATCGTATCGCCAAACGAGTGCGTTACGTCGATGGCTTTTTGCCAATGGTGACGACACTGAGCCAACTTGCAGCACTGTTGTGCGCGAGAGAGTTTTTTGCCTTCCTGTTTTCAATGCACCTCAAGAGGCATTCGCAGCACGGCAGTTCTGCGGCAGGGAATGCGACACAGCAAGAATCGCCGAGAGCGCACGGCACTGTGTTTGTGGTTTGAAAAGTTTCTAGGATGGGTTCGGTTGTGCGTTCCGCTCTAGACAAAATAAATGCGTTTCAAGAGCTTTGGAGGGTCATAAACGTTGTACGCAGTGGTTCCGCGATGGGATATGTAGCAAAAGTATATAAGATAAATTTTGTAACATTACTGGGAAGATGAAAGAGCAAGGTACAATATTTATGAAAAGATAGAAATTCTTGAAATACATTCAGTGTTGGTTCTAGATAAAACAAGCACATTCCATGAGCTTTAGCCAATATTTCAGAAGTTTTAAAAACAATTTCTTCTGCAATGAGCTCCAGTGAAATGTCATCAACTCTCGGTCGATCTAAACTGTCGCTTCGTAACAAGAACTCGGAAAGAAAATTAACTTGTTAACAAGCAAGAAACAATCCTCCAGCTTTCTCAATTAACACCATCCCAAGAGCGGTGGTTCCCGGCAGGCACTGTTTCCAATTTTGAAGCCCTTCTAGAGCTCATGTGGAAAATGGTGCAAAAAATGTTATTCCAATCGCAACACACCTATGCGCCCAGCAAACAATAGCCCGAGAGGAGTTCCACGTTGGCGATCCGTCGTCGTCCACGAGGTTAACGCGCGCGTAACTAGAATAATTTTCGTACACTTCCGCGAGCTATCGCCAGCTCCAGCCGCTCATCCACTGCAGCGAGACGCACACGGTCTGACTCATGGCGTAACGTGGTCATAATTTGTTTCCCGCTTCCCGTTGTAACGGTGGCAACAGCCACATTGTTCTCCCACGGAAGGTGGTGCCGTTGATACACGCCCTGCAGTGTAGGGTCCCCCTCAGTTTACTTGCCACAAACACCGGAGAACAAAGGCCGTTCGAGGCGGCCCCCTTCGGTTGGTGTGGAAGATGTGTTTTAACGGACCGTGCCTGTCCCTCCGCGTGCCGATGATGATGCACTTGAGATATGGATACGACTTACAAGATCGACCGGTGATGCTTGTACTTCCTGCAGAGCCGTCAAGTGGGCCCTGACATCATCACCAGGGCGGTCATTGTTTGCTTAACTTGAACTATTTGCACTTTAAACCTGTGGAAGCACGGAAATCGATGCACCAAGCAGCTGACTCAGTAAACTGAGTAATCCAGGCTGCTGGAAACAACTTAGGGTTTCTAGACTACGGAAACATGTTTTTAAATTTATATTCCAACAGCAATTCCTCACACGGTTCTAACACTGTTACCAGCTACTGATACACCCCATAAGCACTCTGATCGATCCTACTGATCCGTCCACTACCCAGCGGATCTGCTACCGAATACCTATTTTGGGCTCAATTTCAGATTACTTTATTAAGCTCCCGATACGTTACGATAAAGCATACGGGACGACGCTAGTACCGAAAGGATGTACGCCTAATGCTCGCCAACGAGGAGAGCAGTCGCCATGCTTCTTCTGTTAATTGCTACTTCGGCTTCCCAATATAGCGCCCCGATGAGTAATTACTTGCTCCGGACGGAGATTAGATACGATTAGAACACAACGTACATGCTGCTGCCGTTCGCAAGCCGGATTAGCAAGCGGGCGGGCAGGGATGATGGAATGTTAGTGGTATGAGTGATATGCATGATTATGAGCCTAATAAATGTGCCGGTTAGTATGGGACGGAGGGAGAAAAGTCACTAAGCTCCCACGAGCAAGGACGAATGGTTAGACTTGATTGGAGGCGACAAAACCCTAGCTAGTGGAGACATCCGACCGAATTGTGTCCTGTTTCGATTGTACTTGAAATGACTTCTAACTGGACGGAACAAAAAAAGGGACCGTAAGGGTGAGAAGTAGGGGGGGGGGGGGCGGAAGGGGGGGGGGGGAAAAAGGGCGATCTTCGGACGTGACGTTGGTGGGGTAGGTCGGTCGGCAACCGTAGCCATTCTCCTCGAACCAGGACACGCTACCCGTTCCCAAATTCAATAAATCACTATCCTAAAATATGCACGTGTGATAAGAGAGAGAGAAAAAAAAACAAACGAAACAATGTATAAGTCTTGCGTCCTTGCAAAAAAAAACCATATTGGGTATATCTTCTATGTGGAAATATGAAGTATTCCGGGGCGTAAATTTCTTCGCAGATCATACGGGCATTTATTGCAACCCCCAACACTGTTTGTGGCAATGGGCGCATAAATCAACTTTCAAAGTAGCCCGAAGAACACCGGAAAGGAGTGCGTTCTGAGCACTCACAGTGAAGCTGCCGAACCAGCAACAGACAGACAGCTTTCAGTTTTGTTGACCTCTCTTCGGTGGTTCGAAGGTCAGCAAAGCGACTTCTCGACCACGTTTACATCTGCCTTCGCGGCTAACTTCGTTGGCCCGTGAAATCTTTTGATTGACGATGGTAGTGGGTGTCGTAAAGATTTCCTAAATGCCACATAAAACGGACAAAAGTATGGCCATCAAATAATGCCGGTACACTGCAGTAGTGCCATCGGGGAAAGAACAAACTTCTGGCGATGGTGTTGCGGAAAACAAAAGTTCTCCGAACATAACTTTCAACGATTATGTCTAAAAATAACTGGTGTTTGGTGCGCCGCTATCGAATGTAATTTGATGCCGGCTGAAATCAAACCGATTGATGTATCGAAAGCAGTTGTAGATTTTAGAGGGGCGTTAGAGTCTATCTTAAATAGCTTCCAAAATCTCACCAACCAAATATACAATATGGAACGAACAGAACATAATGGCAGCAGAAGACGGCACCCGACGTTGCGTGAAACCTATTTTCAAACTTTACCACCCAAATCGTAAATGCAATCGTCGTCAAAATTAGATGAGCTCCGTCCAAATGTGCTGACGGACGTCTCGCGCACCACCAAACCAGAGCGACTGCGGAATGTGTTCCATTTCCAAAATTCAATTTATCGTACGATCGCATGCAGCCAACATATCAAGCCGGTAGAACACGCAGCCGCTGGGGCGCACTCACCCGGAGGACAGCGGCGCCAGCACCAGCTGGAACTGGAGCAGCAAATCTACTGCAAATGGGCAGCCCGCACACCCCATTCATCATCGAACTCTGCTTGCATGTTTTCGAGTAACACCCGCGCTTATGTGCTGCGACGATCCGGGTCCATTCGAAGGAAAGCGAATTCACTGAAACACCTCACAGACAGGGTGGCGCGTCTGCGAGACACAAACTCCAATGTCGAATGAAGGCTAAAAATACCGGTGATAGACGAGTGCGAGAAGAACTTCGGGAGGGTGCACTCGGATGGTGTGTGAAAAACATCCCACACCATCCTCCCGCTCCACGTAGGCAACGAATCGTCTGTGACGTAACACTTTACGACCAGCCGTCGAAAAGGACGACGGCAAAAAAGGACACCCCGACGACGAAGGACACTAACTGCAGCGACACGGCACACCACCGATACGGCAGTTTCCCCTTTGGGAGAAGTTCGGGTGGCTGACTTCGATCGCTCTTCGCTCTTCTGCGAAACTTGCCACCGAACAGCGCACACTGGTGTGTCTGGCTTGAGGTCTGGTGAAGCAGGACGACTCCACCGGGCTGACTACATAGACCGGGTCAAGGTCGCTGGAATTCCGCAATGCCAGCAGCAACGCTCTCGAACTCTCGCGCGCTCTCGAGAGTTTCGGGCTTTCTCACAAAA
>KZ069425.1:197773-202881 GCA_002091845.1 Anopheles cracens
GTGATCGCTCACTGTGAAAACTCGCACCTCTGCGCGTTTCGTTTGAAAGTCCGGCGGCCAGCTCGCTCCAGCAGCAGCAGTGAAACGAAACGTGCGATCTGACGGTGTTTCGGTTGCGTGCGTCTTGCGTTCCCTGGGAATGGTTACACAGCTCGTCGACAAAGACAAACGTCCAAAGGCCCGCGTGGGACACACCGCACAGCGTGCATGGGGTGGGCAAACAAAGAAAATTGACTCAAGAGCGTCCAAACGAACGATTAAATATTTGCCCGATGGCCGCGCCATCGAGGAACAAACATTTTTGAACCAATTTTCTAAGAACATGTCATTACGAATGCAATGCGTTTCTGTTTATTCTATCGACACGGCACGGCGAGCGACAAGTGGGAAGTGAGTGACGGTGAAGTTATGTGAAATGGCATGTAAAAATCTTGCCGGACAAAGCAAATCCAACGCTCGAACCTAAACGAACGAAACCCATCACACATCCCTCCGAAAGGCCAGAGGCTGCGTGGTCCGCAGAAGATTAGCAAATTAAATGGTAGGCAATAATTGAGTTTCGTCCTAACAATCGCACACCTTTTCGCCGGGCTGGACACTGCAGGGTGGCTTATCTGGAAAGTAAAGCATGCATAAATCATTCGTCCACGAATCACCGGTCATGACCAATCAGCGTGCCAAGGAAACACCCTTTTTGAATTATGAATTAAGGGACGAACGTTCTTAACGACGATGCTGAGGTTCACACGGGCATCGGGAAACGAAACTTTAATCGTGTAGCGTTTTGAATGGGAGAAATTTGGGTTATTTTTTATAGTTTTGATCTACAGTGACGGAGAAAAGATCTTCATATGATACAATCCTTATATGACTGCTCTGTTGTACGTATTGAACAGATTAATCGAACTTTTGCTAACAAAAACCTGTGATCTTCTAGCAGACTAGTCAAAAGAATGATTTATAATAATAGGGAAGTCATAAATACAGTAACCATAATCGTAAGACCACGAATATAACACGACATAGATCATGTCTTTATCAGTTAAAAGTAGAGTTAATGTGAAATAGAACACCCAAACTGACATAATCAATAAACATAATCGAAACATCCGATGAGACAGCTGGAGAAAACATAAATCATTATGATCACAACATAGTTCAGTATCAAAGTGGCCGGTTTATGTCTTTATTTCGAAAACGCTTGAACGGAACTTTAACATGTGAACTAATCCCAACCAATCTGTAAACCCGGTGTACAGATACCTTGCTCAGACTTTCAGTCATGTTGACCCTCATCCATCCAATACTAAAGAAACTTGGTACTCTAGGATCAAAATTTCTATCAAAATATGTCCAACATGATTGCCTTTGTATCAAATATTGAAAGCTTAGAGGCAAAATCTCGCGGTAACAACCTACACAAGTGCTAAGATCCACCCATACTAAACGCGCACACACATCAACCCTATCCAGTATGACCACAGTCCATCGAGAGGTTCAATCTTCCAGCGTCTAATTGAGCAATAATTAAACCGAAGTGCTGCAACTGCGCACCACACTGGATGAGCTTTGCTTTACGAAGGAACCGTAGATCCAGCAGAGGGTATGAGACCATACCGATCTCTCACCAACCACGCCAGCGTTCCAGATCGATCTGTGTTTGTAGGTCGCCGCGCGATCGATCTAGTGCAATGGGTTAGAGAGGAAAACGAACCGGACCACGCAGTAATAAAAAAGACGTACCGAGCAGTACGTCTGCTGACCGTCAATCGGGGCAACCGGTCCAGGTTGCATTGTGAGGCGGAAACGTGTCGATTGAAGAGAACGAAAGAAAAACGCGAGAAAGGTGTTTCCTTCCTTTTAAATATAATAGCAAATCATTTCCACCCGTAAACCAACATTTGGAGCCCCCACGGCGAGGCCCAGAAAACGTCCAAATCACTCCTACTTACGACTTCCTTTCGGTGGTGGATATGCCTTCGTCTGCTTCTCACGCACACAAACAGTGGAAAAAGACAGTGGAAGGTAGATCACACTAAAAGCATAAAAAGCGACCTTTTCTCATGGTTCGTCCCACCCACTGGGGACGCTTCTCGGACCTGCCCGGAGAGTATGGCACTCAATTATTGATGTTCACTTCAAACAAAAGATGTGCCAAAACAAAGGACCGGGCGTGATATTTATCGTCCTCTTGGCGCTTCTCGACGCGGCTTAGCGCGTGGGCGACGATTTTCTATCAGTGTCACATAAATTTTCGCTCATTGCCGCCAGCAACGAGGGTCTACCGTGTTCGAAGGCTGAAGATGAATTACATCTAACGAGTGATATTTATCGTCCTCTTGGCGCTTCTCGACGCGGCTTAGCGCGTGGGCGACGATTTTCTATCAGTGTCACATAAATTTTCGCTCATTGCCGCCAGCAACGAGGGTCTACCGTGTTCGAAGGCTGAAGATGAATTACATCTAACGATCTTACAAGTCACTGAACTGAAGTAAGCTGAGCCGATTTGTTTGCACAGCTTTTTCTCCGGCACTTGCGCCTTGAAAAATCGTTGCCTTTCGGATCGTTTCGCTTTTGCAAAGTGAAAGCAACAGTAAAGAACATTAAGCAATCGCGATAGGAAAAGCGAATCTGACAACGCTATCTCAGAAACGCAACTTCCCATGTACGACAAGCATGTTAGATGCTGGCTAGGTCAAGCCGCGATACTGCAAACGCACGATGTACGGCATTTAGCACCTGTAACGCGCCACTCGAGCAGGCGTGCGATGTGGAGCTTTGCAAAACCCGATCGTGCATGCACCGTGTTTCCACTCAGCATCATGTTCTACTTTCACCTTTTACCAGCAGCATGCCTTGCCGCAGGAGAAACTGCTCCGAACAGCAACGCCGCATCAGTAGCGCCGCTGGAAATAATATATCTCCTACCAGGCATCGGATAACTAGCGGGTTGGCTGGGTCTAGCATGGGCCCGCTTGCTTCCCATCCATAAAACATTCAAGAAGCCTGCTACCCTCGAACCGGTGACCATCCCGATGACACGGCCGAACGGGCGAGCAAAGCAGGTAATAGCAAAAGGGACTCGAGCGATGCCTGAAGATAAGATCGGCGGTAGAACAGCTCCTCCACGAGATGAGACAGATTTCTTTCGTTTTGTTTCATCCCCAAAAGTCTCTTTCTCGGATTTGTTCTGTCACCCTTCTTCTGTCGGCCGGCCGCGGTACCACCATCTTCCAGGAAAAGAAATGAATCACAAAATTATATGCCACCGCTGCCCACGGCCATAAACGAACGCAAGCGGCGGCAAAAGATAGCATCAGAACAAAACGATGGCCGTTCGATTAATGAATAATTTGGGGGCCAACACTGACGAGCGGTTCCCGCTAGATGAAGGTGAACATATTAATCTGAATCTATGCGACAACGACGGAACCGATAGCCGGCCAGCTTACAAGGGATGAGCAGCTTCGGGCGGGCCGAAATGACCGCTTTAGTCTTCCACCGAATCATGGATTATGCAGCAGCCACGCGTGGACCACGACGTAACGAGATATAAAATCTTCTAATACCCATCAAATTGGATTCGTTTTTTCTTTCTCCCTCTCTCCCTCTCTCTCTCTCTCGTTCTGGTGGATGTGAAGCGTGCCATGGGCTGAATTAAATGTTGCACATTAAAGAAGATTCATTTAGGCACGAACAAGACGTTAGCGAACAATGTGTACATAACCGTAATGTAAGCAACTCATGAATTAAATGAATCTCGACAAACTGTTGGAGCGCTTCGTATTATTTCTTCAGGCATTAAGTTACAAGGAGATTCAGACGACCACTATATCGGAGCGAATTGGCAGATTACGTACGTTGGACATGGTGTAATCTAGACATAATCCAGGCACTGTCAGAAAGACTTCTAATACATCGCATCAGTAGCGCCGCTGGAAATAATATATCTCCTACCAGGCATCGGATAACTAGCGGGTTGGCTGGGTCTAGCATGGGCCCGCTTGCTTCCCATCCATAAAACATTCAAGAAGCCTGCTACCCTCGAACCGGTGACCATCCCGATGACACGGCCGAACGGGCGAGCAAAGCAGGTAATAGCAAAAGGGACTCGAGCGATGCCTGAAGATAAGATCGGCGGTAGAACAGCTCCTCCACGAGATGAGACAGATTTCTTTCGTTTTGTTTCATCCCCAAAGGTCTCTTTCTCGGATTTGTTCTGTCACCCTTCTTCTGTCGGCCGGCCGCGGTACCACCATCTTCCAGGAAAAGAAATGAATCACAAAATTATATGCCACCGCTGCCCACGGCCATAAACGAACGCAAGCGACGGCAAAAGATAGCATCAGAACAAAACGATGGCCGTTCGATTAATGAATAATTTGGGGGCCAACACTGACGAGCGGTTCCCGCTAGATGAAGGTGAACATATTAATCTGAATCTATGCGACAACGACGGAACCGATAGCCGGCCAGCTTACAAGGGATGAGCAGCTTCGGGCGGGCCGAAATGACCGCTTTAGTCTTCCACCGAATCATGGATTATGCAGCAGCCACGCGTGGACCACGACGTAACGAGATATAAAATCTTCTAATACCCATCAAATTGGATTCGTTTTTTCTCTCTCCCTCTCTCCCTCTCTCTCTCTCGTTCTGGTGGATGTGAAGCGTGCCAAGGGCTGAATTAAATGTTGCACATTAAAGAAGATTCATTTAGGCACGAACAAGACGTTAGAGAACAATGTGTACATAACCGTAATGTAAGTAACTCATGAATTAAACTGATCTCGACAAAGTGTTGGAGTGCCTCGCATTATTTCTTTAGACATTAAGTTTGAAGGAGATACAGACGACCACTATATCGGAGGGAATTGACAGATTACGTGCGTTAGACATGGTGTAATCTAGACATAATCCAGGCACCGTCAGAAAGACTTTGGAAATATTTGATAAGCGTTTAATATCCATTTCAATTTATAAAACTTTCTGGAAATCTGGCTATCTGACAATCATCCTTTTGCAAAAGAGTACACATATTCTTAAAGTCAAGCCAGATCTTGGCACAGATCTAACAGCGAACTGGCCTTATGACAGCCTGCCAAAAACAG
>KZ069425.1:209275-225642 GCA_002091845.1 Anopheles cracens
TGGAAAGCGCTCCAAGCGCTTGCTACAAAAGAATCACCATTCCGGGAAATCGCACACAATCGTACCAATTTCCTCTCCCGCACGACGCATGGAAACAAACCGCGCACCAAAAATAAACAAATCTCAACCGCAAGCGGGGGTGGACCGCGGAGGCGGTGGTACTTGGCAGACATGTCAGAGGAGAAGACGACCCACCCTTCCCAGCTGTGCCATATGCCCACCTGCCGCCGCCCCCTCGCTGTAGGGCATATCAAAGTCAATCGTTCCTGACAGGCCCATTCTGTTCTGTTCTGGAGGGGGAGGAAGTGGGGATGGGGTGGGGTTGCTGGATGCGCTTTTCTTTGGCCTCCCTCGCCTCAACATAGCAGGCGAGCAAAGCGGGAGCCATATTTAGAAAAACCCGCCGAAAATTCAATGAACAACAATATAGCAGCATGCGGGAACAATTTCATTTCGAAATACTCCCCCCCCCCCTAAGGGTGGGCGGCCGGGTGGGTGGGAATACACAACGGAGGGGGAGGAGCAGGCAAGAATCGCGAGTTTGCACCACCGACCATAAATTGGGCCGTAAAGGAAAAGCATATTTCCCAGTGTTTTTGTTCCGGGTAGTCCATTTTTCGTACTCCATAAATTGAGCATTGAGAGTTCAGGTGAAGGGAATATTTAGGGGAACTATTTTTTTCAACCTTTCAACCTACTTTCCTCGCGATGCGATGGGTGCGAGGGAGAAAGAGAAAACAAAATTGGAGCATTTTATTTTATTTTATTTTTTGGCAGAAGGTATTTAGCACACTTTTCTAACCCCTGTTGGTATGAACAGGCGATCAGAAGGAAAATGATTAATTCACAACAAACTCCTAATTTCGAACAATTTACGTCGAATTTCTCAATATTTATGGTGCGAATTTTGTTGTACGCTCGCATCCACACTTCGGCTGCCTTTCTCGGCTCGCCACCAACATAATACGATCACGCTCATAATGACGATGATGGGTGATGGTAAT
This sequence comes from Anopheles cracens, assembly GCA_002091845.1. Lineage (NCBI taxonomy): Eukaryota > Metazoa > Arthropoda > Insecta > Diptera > Culicidae > Anopheles > Anopheles cracens. The sequence goes on from KZ069425.1 coordinate 210,280, forward strand.
GATGGCAGGCAGGATTGTGTTTTTCGACATCACCCGCCTATACCCGGAGCCAAATTACCCTTTCTCTATGGAGGCATCAATTTCTCTCCCAAGCGAGCCCCAGTCGACAACGGTAAGGGGCAGCGCTTTTCACTTTCCCTTTTGGACTAGGCGGTTCGGTTTACGGTTTTGCGAATCGAGCGGTAGCGAAGATTGTATCCGAAATTCAGGCCACCGTTCGCTTCTGGATGTGCGCGCTCTGGTGACCTTTCGATGGTTCGGCGGGAGAAAGTGAGCATAAACGGTGTGTATGTGCAGACACGATCACGATCACGAGCTGAAAATGGCCTCCAACTGACCGACATTCCATCGTTCCCGTTCACAGCTTTTTTTATAAGGTGAGAAATTTAAAACGCTGCCGCAGTTTTGTTATAAATAAACCTCCCACATCTCCAGTGCGTCTAAATATAAGAAAAAACATATAAATTTATGTGCAGCAGCAGTAGCGAGCGTGTATGTTACACCACGCGCAAACACACAACATAAATAAACCGATCGCTCTCGATCGGGTGCCGGCAGGGGAAACAAACAGAAAGCATAAAGTGTCCCTATCAATCAGCTGAAGAATGTTGTCAGCACATTCTTTTCCAACATTTCCCGCAACCGTTTGCCTATTTATCATCAGCCGAAATTTGGGAGGGAGAAGATTTACTAGAGCGGCACGCGAGTTTCAAAAGCATTCCTGTGTCAGCTCATTCTGTCCCATCGCGTCACCTGTCGGCGAAGACCAAATGGAAAGTGGTATGTAAAGTAAGAAAGAAGCAAAAAAAACACCATACAACTTCTCATACCAACATACGGAGCAACAAACAACACGGAAAGCGTGAAGGATGTGAAGCGAATGGAAAACACCCAAACGACAGGTGTTTGGTTTATTGCGGGAGCAAGCGTGGGAAGAGCGCGGACCGGATGTCAGGAACGGGAAAGTGCGAGAGGTGCGCGCATCAAGTCAAAAACAGGTTTTTGGGTCTTCGTCACGAATGCACCGCCACGACCATCCCCAAGCCCAAGCCCCTTTCGCTGTTGGGAAGGATCTATCGACCCTTCTATTATGCTCACGCACACTCACACACGCGCCCCGTGCTTGATCTGTTATTGCTACCTTCAATTTCTGTTCCTTCAGCGCAAGGACCTGGCTCTGGCTCCACCGTCTGCAATCACTTTCAAGCAGCGGTGCACACCACGCCTAAGAAGGGCACCAGGACAACCGGGGGAGTGCCACCGTGAAGTAGCACAAAATTATCCTTTTCATCTCGAAAGGGGTCAAAATACCTTACAGTGCGTGCGTTGCACGGTAGGGGGGCATATGTGTGTCTATGTTTGAGTGTGTGTATATAATTAACAGGAACGGGCAGGATGTTGCATAACACGCGAAGGTGAATGTGGGATTTTTTTTTAAATAGGAAATCTATCGCATTTTTTGGCACCCAAAGACTTCTTGCCTACTTCTACTTCTTGAACATCCAATTATTTCTTCTATAAGAATAGTTCCTACAAAAGAGAACCCTATGCCTCAAAGGATCTTGTTAGTCAACTTTTGTATGTTTTACACATTTTTTAAATTAAAATCAGTACGTCCTCTACCTCGCTAAGTAAGACAGGAGAAAAAAAAGATCCCCCTAATAGACCTCCATTCGCTTTGAAGCTTTCCGGAACCGATGCCTGATAAAAGCTGTCACTCAAGCGCAAAGGCTCAAAAGGATTGAAGCTAGAAGCCGTTGATCCAACAGATCAACTCCTCTCGGTCGGCAGGGGAAACAAACAGAAAGCATAAAGTGTCCCTATCAATCAGCTGAAGAATGTTGTCAGCACATTCTTTTCCAACATTTCCCGCAACCGTTTGCCTATTTATCATCAGCCGAAATTTGGGAGGGAGAAGATTTACTAGAGACGCACGCGAGTTTCAGAAGCATTCCTGTGTCAGCTCATTCTGTCCCATCGCGTCACCTGTCGGCGAAGAAATGAGTGTTTTATGAGGCACCAGCAGCGACAACATTACCTAATGGAGCCTTTTCTTACAAAGCTCTTGTAGACAGAGGTAATTAAATTATGCTGATATCATTTCATATAAGTTTTTTTGAAAACTTTTAATTATTTGTCAATTGGCAATACGATTCATTTTTGTCTTTTTCAGATGATAGTAAAAAATTTCCACATTTTGTTAAGCACACCTAAACCTGTCGAGCCCACTGTATCAGGCCATCTTTTCCGCTGTCTTTGTGCTGCGAGAAAACCCATCACCTGCAGACGCAAAATGAGTGGAACGAACGGGCCGCGAAGCAGACGAACGAGATGAAAAACACACACATCTCACACAGAGCAGCACTCTCCGTAACCGAAATTGTTCTGCAATTTACCTTCCATTCCATTCTTTGATGTTTTTGATACGGTGCGTTGCGACGAGATTAAGCGCCGCAGCAGAGAACGACACGACCGACAATACCACAAAACGATGTTTGTAAAATTACCTAACCCAACAGCAGGCGGCGTTGCGAACATTTGCTTGCGTTTAATCAGACTGGCTGTGTGTGTTTTTGACGATATTCCTAGTTACTTTCGCTTGATTCACACACCTTACTAAATAGTTCAAACTTGTGCTATGCAAGGGAGGTGTAAAATGCTTCCAACTGTAACGAATTTATAGGACGCAATAAATGACCCACTCGAATCGACTTCAAACCAAAATCCAAACACCCTCGTAGTGACGATTGAGGAAGGAAGAATACGAGCGAACGGCGTCGTTCACACACATTTTTCCGGGTAATTCGATACGCTCTGAACCGCGAAGGGCCAGTGAAGCTTGGTAGCAAATGAAAGATGGGACTGGTAGCTTCTCAGAACAGAGAGCGCTTCCCTCGCTGTTGGAGTAATTCAATTAGGAAATATAGTTCAAAAAAAAGAATTATAGGTAGACAAAAAAACATATCACGACGCTATCCAACAGGTAGGCCGTATCCGTGTTTGATGTTGAAGCGTTGAGAACGTTTGATTCAAGAAGGAGGAAACCGAGAGCATGTTTGGAAAGAAACCGCGTGAAGAAGTACCTGTTTACGGCGCAACCGATAACTCCCCGATCGATTGATGCCCTTGGACAAAGGAAATCGAAAGGTGAAACCATAAAAATGGGGTCCCTTTCTCGGGGCAGAATGTCCCACTCTAATTTCTTGGCTCGTGCTCCCTGCACGGTTGTAAATTGCCGTAACAGAACAGTTCGCTCTGTCTACCGTCGTCGTCCGGGAGAGAAGTACTTTAAACAGATTTAAAAACGAACGCCCCAAAAACTGAGCTTGGGATCGCGGGTGTGGCCGTCCTTTCCACTGGGAGCGAACGCACTTTTTTCGCCCGCTCGACACAGCCACACATAATTGATAAAGTTTTTGCTCCCGCTTCCCGAACGACGGAGCGACGCCACAGGCAAAACATAAAACACAAACATACGCGCACCACGAAAAAAGGCCTCCGACTCCTCCTCGGCGTGCCTCGCGGCGCGACGCGGTAGCGAATCATCAATTAAAGCGGCCTTATTTAAAATCCCAAATAACGCTCAATTAGCGCAAAGTCTCTCCGCAGCAGAAGTGTGGTAAATTGGATGGACTGTGTTTGATGCCCACAAGGGCTGATGCGCTCCACAAAAAACGAATGAATGAACCGTGGCCGGTTTCCTCTCGCTCTCGAACCAATTGGCGCCGCACCGCCGTCTGTGGCGTTAATAAATTTAAAAAAGTGACACTATTTGGAGCGCAAAAAGTGACGCCACTTAACCGTCCCTCACTGTGCCGACGACGTGAGCACGCGAGTGAATAAATCTTTCAATCTGTTTTCCGAACCATTTGGAAGCGTGGCTAAATGAAACGCATCATACGCCAGCATCAAGCGCGCACACACCATCGGGATATGATGCGGGCTCTTCTATTTGGACCAAAGAAAGGGCGATTTTCCGATAGCGAAGGGATGAGCGCAGATGAATAAAAACATCACCCCCGTTTTCGAACATATCTCGACTGCCGGGCAATTGAAAATGCTCGATAATAATTACGTAATAATGATTAATTGACTCTTTCGATTGACCTACGGGCGCGAGCCCGAGCTGGCTTCGGCTGTGCACGGCAAGCGTTACATCGGTATGTGTGAAAATTGAGATATTAACAACACGTGTGGGGTGGTACTTGGTATGAGTAATGGTTTTTTAAGTTTGAAGTGGATCAAAAACTGTCACTTATTAGGTCACTGATCATGTTTATGCAGGCTGAGCTACATCGTTCCGTAAGGTGCCCATGCTGCCCATATGATGACAAATGAGTTGATTGATTGATATCAATTGCAACAAAAAGTGCATTAAATAACATAACAAAGGTCTCAATATAGAAATTTACACAAAGTATAATAAACTACATGAACCAAACATTCCAACTGCCATCTTTAAAAGGCCTCAACTTTAGGGAATTTGACAGACATTACACCAGATTACACGATGGACATATTATGTCCAAAGAGAAGGTATGAAAAGTCTCTATGAAATTTCCTGATAAAGTCTTCATCTATAGATCTGAGCGTGTTCTCCAGTGCTCAACTTCAACGATGCAAACTTACAGCATACCATCCAGCCATTCTGGATAACCCATCCACGGGAGGCTACGAAACAGGGTCTACCAAACAGCAGGTTCAAAGTTTCTTGACCATTACCGATCGCTCATCGCCCATCGTCCTCCCATCGTCGCGAGATGAATGACGCGCGAACGCATGTGTCCTTGCAGGCACATACTCGGAGAGCCAGTTTGAAGCCGTCATTCCAGTTTGTCCCCTTCGCGCTCCTTCGGGTCACTGATCCGCCTGGGATGTTGGGAGGGAGAGGTGTATCATTAGCTATTTAAAAAGGGTATCCCGACCAATGAACCGATGAAACGCAGATCCAGCTGCGGAGAGTTCGCGCAGAGCAGCAAATCGATTAAAACATCAATCAACGCATAACAAGCGAAGAGGACGAAGAGGTCCAGTCACCGGTAGCAGGGTGGACACGATTGTCACCTTCTGTGCTGCGCCCGGTGGGACGACATTCTCGGAATGGTTTCAGTCCCATTCTCTGTCGCTACTGGTCTTTTGGGGTGATTAGCTCCAGTGCGAATGAGGGGCTCGGATCGTGCTCTATCGAGGGCTCCTCCCCTGTGCTCCTCTCGTACACCACTTGAATCTTGATTGGATCCCGGTATCATTAGCAATTTTTATGAATTCTCACGCTGCGCTGCGATTCACTGAGTCACCTTGCGCACGAGATCTCGTCGATTCGATGGCGGCGTCATCGAAAAGTGACATCGTGCATCCGCATAACGAAAATGTTCAATAATCTCATTAAATTTTCATATCGCACAAAGCTCGGATGCGGAGCAAGAGTCTTGAGCATTTGCAAGATTAAAGTCACTTAAAGTAAAAAAGTATGGACAGGTAAGGATTTAGAAAAATCACGTTCTCCCAAGGGTAGCAGAAGACACAAATAGTTGGCGCTAAACGCAAAACCCGCAACGTAAAAGTGGTCCACCGCTATGGGGAGCTGTTGTGGCGAGCAGTGGCACAAGTGCGGGAGTGAAGCATTTCCGGTCCGACGGTCCAATGCGAGTCGGCCGATCGAGAGATGCTGTCAATAAAAACCAAACCGGTTCCATACCGGCGAGCGCTCGTTGGACGATCAATGGGGGGGAAACATGGAGGAATGAGGTTGTGCGAAGTACTTGGGGGAAGGATAGGCGCGTGCAGAAAAGCATACCACCCGATCGAATATTATTGGTCAGAAGGGAGTCATCCGTTGACGGAGAGTTTTTGCAATGTAAGTCGCATTCAAATTTTCAGCTTGTAGTGTCTAGACCATTTTATGGGAATTTATGTTCGTTTAAGGAATGTTTAAGGAACAATCTTAAAAATGTTTCAGATGTAAACCTTATGAAAATGTCATATTTGACAGAAACATATTTGCGGAATAAAACCTCAAATCGGACGCAAGGAATGTATTAATAATACAAAACATCGCCCGAATTGCATACTTTAAGGGGCAGATTGGGCAAATCAGTCATATCCTATGCATTTCGCATGGCAAACGATGTCCAATCGAAATAATATGTTGTAAACCATGTACAACATACTTTTATTACATACACCACTAACTTTTTTTACTTATTTTTTTTCGATTGAGGTTACCGTTTTCACCGTCGCTGTATATGATTTTTTGCACATATCGTTTTTAAAATGAACACCATTCCTTCATACGCATAGAATATGGAATTAAAATCGCTAAACATTATCATTACAAACACTGCCTCCAAGTGCCGGGCACTCCTACTTCATCAACCATTCATGCATTGTTTGTCCGGTAATCGTTGGTAACTAATTTCGTGCAATTTACATTTTAATGGGCGGTGGGGCAAAGCGCATAGACTTCACCCCGAGTACCGAGGCTCCCCGGAGTCCACCGCCAGCAATCGATAGAACGTTTCTATTTAGACTCCCTCCTGGCAGGCCGGGCGCTCGATTGCGTTCACTTTACCGGACCCCAATGAGTCAGCAACAAACGCACCGTTTTCGTAACGCCACTGCCGGCGTTCCATTCCAGCATATTTTAGAGCAGAATTTCTAACCCGCGCAATCGTTAGCCTCTATCGACAACCGTGAGGCCTGTGCTGTGAGCCCATTTTTGTGGCCTTTTTTGTGAACAACTAGAGCATCTCTCGCTGTAAACAGCGACGGGAAAATTCCACCCCCAAACACAAAAGGTTCGGTCACACTTTTCGATCCACCGTGGACCACCGCAGCAGCTGCAGCCATCGTCCATAGACAAAAGCATTTTCGCGTTGGGCTGGGTGTGAAAATTCTTTTCCACCCGTTCACCGAACAACTCCCCTACGTGTTGTTGCCGTGCCGATCTCGGTTTCGGTCGCGATAAGAGGAGATCTTTAGACGGGCGGGTTCGTTAGATTCTCTCCCGTGGCTTCTCAACCGAGGGAACCGTTGTGTGTCCAAGGGTAGCAGAAGACACAAATAGTTGGCGCTAAACGCAAAACCCGCAACGTAAAAGTGGTCCACCGCTATGGGACACAAGTATGCGTCGGACAAATTTTCACCGAAATACGGTCGTCTAATTCCACTCAGCAGCGAAAATTTCCCTCCTGTGCGTATGTGTGTGTGTGTGGATGCGGGTGTGGGACGACGATAGCAGTATGTGACAGCAGTCGTACAGAGCCCCTCCATAGAGCACACACACATCCTGAACGGTTTCGCTTACCCTGGAGACCAGCGGGGCCGAGTTTGATACAAAAAGCCCCCAAAGGCGAACCTCTCCAAACGGGCAGCGATTAGGAAGGATCATGTGTCTGGAATGCTTTTTTTTTCGCTCCTCCCTTCCATCGTTTGTGTTGTCCTGCTCATCAGACGTTATCGCGATCTATCATGCGAACAAGAGTTGAGTGCCGTGCCCGCTGGGACACCGCACACCGTTCTTTGATGGGAAATCACAACATGGCGATTGAGTGATGGATTTAAGGGAGCTTTTTTGTCCTTTCGGAAGTACAGTGCCCACACGCATGTGGTTCTTTCCAACTGTACCAGGAGCACAACAAACCATGGGTGCATGGTTGCGTTCTAACGCGGTGAGCGGTAAAAATATGATTAATTGTTGAAGTAGTCATCAGGAACAGTTGTGGACATGGTGTGTATTGAATTTTCTGACATATGGTATGAAACCTTATTAAAATATATGTATTTTCAAATTTTAAATTAGTTTTAAGTTTTAAGTTTTAGTTTTTAAATTAACATCACCATATGATCACAATCGTCTGGATATGAGGCCCTCAGGCGAGATATCGTCGATTCGATGGCGGCGTCATCGAAAAATGACATCGTGCATCCGCATAACGAAAACGTTCAATAATCTCATTAAATTTTCATATCGCACAAAACTCGGATGCGGAGCGGGAGTCTTGAGCATTTGCAAGATTAAAGTCACTTAAAGTAAAAAAGTATGGACAGGTAAGGATTTAGAAAAATCACGTTCTCCACAAGATGATGTTCTGAGGCCTTTAGCACTGCGATAAGCTTGCAAAATCCTTCTCCATCCTCAACAACAAACCCAAACGGCCGTATGCAGCAACAAAGGTGACCGGCCCGGTTGGACGTGCAGACGTTAGCCGCAAGAATTCTGTGCCATTCGTTAAGTATCGCTCAGAGACTTGAGTCGTCGGACTGAGGGAGACCCTTGAACACTCTCCACTCTGTTTCGGCCCCAGTAAACATCCGGACTAGGCCTAACCACTCGTTTTCTTACGCATTCTCGTCTGAAAGTGCTTATTGTTTGCGTTGCCCCTCCTAATCCTAAGGTTTACGGACGAATGGAAAATCACAAGTATGCGTCGGACAAATTTTCACCGAAATACGGTCGTCTAATTCCACTCAGCAGCGAAAATTTCCCTCCTGTGCGTAGGGTGAATTTTGGGAGGGTGATGGGGGCGAGGAAAGTGAAGAAATTTTTATATTTTGGGGATGGGAGAGAAATTAGTGCCCTTACTGACAGCTAGTATTTGATATTTTGTGGGAAAGTATGAAGCTGCATTTAAGGTGAGAAAACACAACGCAACTGATAAGCTCTACAAAAACTAGAGGACAATAAACCTCAATAAACCGGTAATAAAACAATTTCGCTGTGAGCATTGCATACTTTCGGGGTGATTAAGTCAGTTTTTGTCCAAAAACACATCACAATACGCTTTGTTCTAGTTTTTAATGATATATTCGTTACTTTATCGTTTCGCTGGCCATTACATAGAAAATGCTTTAAACATGTTTGGACAATATATCTTAAATTTTAGTATTTTGTATATAGTTTGAAAACAGTTTGGAAGCAGCAAGATGAACTTTACAGTTGAGAATCGAGCTTCGACGGTGCGAGCAACGCTCGGAGAGGATCAGATTAAGCGTGACCGGATGCTTGGTGGAGTCGTGCGCATAGTTTTTGTGCATTAGTATGCCCTCCTTCGAGTGTTGAGATCTACGAGGAGCCAGACTTTTACGAAATGACTCCAGAGAGACACAACATTCAGGAAAAATCCTGCTTGAAACATTTTGAACACCTCACCTCCAATGTACGCACTGCAACCGTGTGTAATGAACTTCGATAACACAATTTCGCGAACGATAAATTGAACGTAAAACATTCCCACCACTCCAAAGCACTTAATTGGCCACTTTTGCACACTCTCTCACAGACACATACACACAAAACGAAAACGCGAACAATTTCGACTAGAATTAATGATATTTCAGTAGCGAACTAAAGTAACTCGTCTCCTCCCCCCTTTTACTCATTTCCTGCCCACAGCAAGCGCACACACACACACACACTCGACCTTAAAGGTGTTTCAGAGACGCAGGCTGAAATAACTCAACGATGAGTCGGCTGCTCGGGGTGGAACTTTATTGCCGCGGAATTCTTTCCCGCCTGCTCCTGCTATGGGCAGTTAGCTCCGGTACCGATTCACCGGTGACTAATGATCGGTCATTCTCCGGCAACCGGAAGCTGAGGCTGAACCAACCTCTCCGCGAGCGTTACACGGCACACCGAAACTCGAGTCAGCCTTGGAATGGGCCACGCCAGGTTACACCGGCGCACCAATTGGGAAGAAATATGACGCCCCCTAACCCAAAGCCACCCGGTGGCGTTAATGTGACAATTAATTTCATTAGACACGTTTCGTTAATTGGGCCGGATCGCGTTCGATTGGGCGTCATTAGTCATGCGGACAAACGGGTGAATTTTGGGAGGGTGATGGGGGCGAGGAAAGTGAAGAAATTTTTATATTTTGGGGATGGGAGAGAAATTAGTGCCCTTACTGACAGCTAGTATTTGATATTTTGTGGGAAAGTATGAAGCTGCATTTAAGGTGAGAAAACACAACGCAACTGATAAGCTCTACAAAAACTAGAGGACAATAAACCTCAATAAACCGGTAATAAAACAATTTCGCTGTGAGCATTGCATACTTTCGGGGTGATTAAGTCAGTTTTTGTCCAAAAACACATCACAATACGCTTTGTTCTAGTTTTTAATGATATATTCGTTACTTTATCGTTTCGCTGGCCATTACATAGAAAATGCTTTAAACATGTTTACAAAAACGCAACATGAACGTGAGACAGATGCGCATGCGATGTGGCACGAAATGAAGCTCCCCGGTGGAGCACGCGGCACGGGTAGTAATACGATCGAACTGGTTGCCTGCTGCTGCTGCTGACTGGTACGGTTTTATGCTTTTGACTCATGACTTTTCATTGGTGGACCGATTTTTGCCGCTATTTCATGCTCATGTACCGTGTGCCACCACACCCTACCCTGGCCAACTGGGCGCACTGAGACACACACTCACACAGGCTTGCCTTCTCGAGTACGCCCAGGTCGCTGTTGCCGGAGCCATTTACTTTGCCCTTCGGTCGTTCCGCTGGTCATGATCTTCACGATCGAACGCTTGCTGTGGGCATGGAGATGGAGGGGATGGAGAAGACTGTTACCGTTTTCTTCTCCCTTTGGGCATAGTTCTACTTTTACAGTTGAGAATCGAGCTTCGACGGTGCGAGCAACGCTCGGAGAGGATCAGATTAAGCGTGACCGGATGCTTGGTGGAAATATAATTTATTATATAATTTATATAATATTTTTTATATAATATTTAAATTAATATTTTAAAAATATATGGAATACATTATACATTGTCAATTCATAACAATATTTGATAAATACTAAATTTGTTTAGCAAACACAAATTTGGGTAAAAAAATTATATATTGTTTATCGTACTATTCTTTTCTCTTACTAAACATACGAAGACTAATGGTGGGAAAAGATTCCTTTTTCACTGAGAGTTCATTTTTCAATATCTCTGCAACGAAAGATGATAGGGTTACACTGATAAAACATATAGAAAAGAATGAAATAATACTCCATTTCTATGTATTCCATCAAAATCCCTGGTCTGGTTTGGCTTTTATCGTGTAACTTCAACATAACCTACTTTTCCTCCTTCTAACAGAATGATTAAGATGTTAAACACCACACCATGACCCTTCCAACGGAGTTGCGCATTCATTCAAAGCGCTGAGAAAAGCAAGAAAAAGACCCTGCGGCTCATACCAGGGCAGCGCACTCATTAATTATTCCAATCAATCCGGCCTGACTGCGATCAAGCACGGATGGCAAATTCCAAATCGATCCCCGATTTGTCTCCCGGTTCCCCGCGGGTTCGCACTGTGCTGTCGCTGTAAAAAAAAGAAACGACCATTCAATACGGAAGGGATGTCTAGCGAAATGCACATCGAACGAGGCAACGCAAACTGAACAGCTGCAGGAGCGGGGTTAGCCGTAAGTCATTAAAAAATTGAGCAACGATTGATTGGTGCTCCAGCGAGGCGGCTGTCACTGGATCAGAACGAGCCGGATCAAGTTCCATATGTCGTGCGCTTTATGCGGCACATGACGCGTTTTGGAGCTCATAACTTGCGGCGGGCCTTGAACACAATAGCGTTGTGTCGGTGGAGACGGCCGACAAACGTGCGACAGAAGAGTCTCCCCCCTTAACGTCAAATCAAATATTGAAACGGAAGAACGCGAAACCGGCTGCATCAGCACGCGGCGGTTCTATAAAAAAAAAGCCGGGTGAAATGACTGCCCGTGTCTGCGTGCTGGTTCAGCACAATTTCTGCGCCACGGCACGGCTTCATTAACAAGGTGAAAGAGTCTAACAGGAAGAAAAGTCAGGTTAGAAGCGATTACGAGGTTGTATTTGCCATTTCTTCTTGATTCTCGCCCTAAAGCATGAACTCCTCGTACAACAGGATATCAAAAAGCAGCTGAATCTTGGGTTTAAAGTTACATAAACCATCGGGTGAGTTCAGTTCTCATCACCATCTTATCGACTTTAATTTAAACCTGCCTTTAAAAAAAACTTACAATGGCTGCTTCTCAAATCAACACCCTATTTACACACAATACACACCGGGTCACAAACAGAGTGTGATAAAAATGAACTAAATTGCCACCTCAATTCGCACCCAATCCGTCGCCGTCAGCGACAACGTGCGAATAAATCTAATCACCGAAACAAGAAAAAACACGTAAGACGATTTCAACAACGTCTAACGCAAGGCCCACAGTAGAGTCACCAACCGAAAAACGTCTCGAACGTCTAGTCGTTGTACGTAGAGAAAAGAAACAGCAATCCCCTATGTCAGCAGAGATTAGCCCGTGGAGACGCTTAGTTGCAACAAACACCTCAGCAAAAAACACGACAATTACATCTTACGTGCGCTGCCATCAGCCACTGTCCGGGCGATTTGCAACCAACTCCGCGGACGCGTCATCACCGGTTCCGGGCAATGCTATATCATCGCGGTGAGACACAGCTGTCGGTTTATTTATCTTGAGGGGGCTTTGGAGATAACGAACAGAGCGTTCTAGATAAAAAAGGTACACAACATCAGCGAAAAACCCTGTATCAAACAGAATTGATTCTGTTTCGACGGTTCCGGTTATTAAACCCGTGCCGGAAACTAGTCGTGTCATAAAAAATGAAGTCCCAACCGTATCAATCTTCCTCCCGGCTAGGAAACAGCTGTAATATGCTCCACTTTTTCCCGATTTCCCTTGACCGAACGAATGATTCAAACGGCCCTTAACACACGCGTTTTACGTCCCACCCTGAGCCCCACGGGGCCCATTTTCGTGACGCATCGATCATTATCGACCTGCTCCTGCAACTCATCCGAATTGCACCAGCAGCACCAATGCCGGGGGAAAAAAGACCATATCAACAGGCACCGTCGTCGGTGACATTGTCACCTTCATAAATAACCCGTGGGTGTGTGTGACGATTGCATCTTACAACACGAACCTCGAACCGCGAGCGGACTCAAATCTCTCTCCTGTACATGCCTCCGTCGCTTATCTTATCTTATCGCTGTTTTCTAATAGTTTTTTTGTGGTTTTTTGTGGGTTACTGTTTTGTGGGTTACTGTTGCTTGCAGTTGGCTTGAATCGAGTTCGACGCTATCGATCTGGAAACGTTTATCGTACAAACAAAAAAAATACTCCAAAACGTTTGTGTTTGCACGTTTAACAGGGAATAGACTTGTAATAGTAAGCGATGAACAGCAATTAATAAACATTAAAGTCTTGTAATGTGATAACCAATCTCCCGACAAGTAATTTTGGGTTTAAACCCCTTTAAATTGATCAAACAAACCTCTCTTGGAACTTTTTTTACATCCCCCTTGCGTTTCAAACCCAAATTCAAATCATTTACACTTCTTGGTTCAATTTTCGATCGCTTTTTTCTTTGTTTACCAGTTCGATGAGACAAAGTACCAGTCGCCCAGTACGGAGTCCTCCCTGCGTTCGATTGTGGCACCCATTCCAAGAATCGAGTGCGAAGGTTCGGTGGTCCGCAAAGGTGTTTTACTTCATCCGCAAAATACAATTCCTCGATCGCACGGAACGCACCCTGCTGGTGCCCGGTGTAAATGTATTTACAATTGGTTCCTTCATCCAGTATGCGTGTGATACAGTGTGCTAATAAGAGTACAAAATTTGAGTTTTTTTTAACTTAATTCCATAACAGTGTAGACACTATTCTTCATCCATGATATTCAGAAGAAAAGTAGTCCTTAACAAAGAAATGATTTTCGAAAAACTGTTTTGAAATTATTAAAATAGACATGGATCATTTTGGAGTTAGATATCTCACACATCCAACCGAGAGAAATTCCTAAATTTCAACGCGATCTTTCAGCTAGATTAAAAACCATAACCTATTAAAATAATCCTAGTGGATAAACTTTAATAAATTGGATAAATAAAGCGTTTATATAGCATCTGTCGTGTTAATTGTCGATTGACCATCAAAAGGTATAAACGAAGAGTGCTAGAGAACAACACAGCTCCCAGAGAGAAACAGAGAACAGAGTAAAGATAGAAACATAATTCGAACAAAAAAAAGGTATTAAGTTAGTAAGCTACAGTCGCGTGTTGAATAAAATGTTACAAATGTTACACGAGTTCCTGTGGCGAAGGCCCAACAAGGCGTTACGTTACAATTCATACCGTTGTTCGTACCGGTTTAGTTCGACCAATTAAGACACACCGCACGGGAGAGAGAGAGAGAAAAAAAATACAACCATCCAACGCACGGCACGATAACGCGCGTGGGATGAACGATCTCCGGCGCCCGTAACCGGTTGATTTACATTTACATATCGATGCGATTGCAGCACACACCACCGTCGCGGACGGCCCGCCTACTAGACAAAACAATGCTTTGATTTATGTTGAACAACACGGCCCCTGAACGAGTGCGCAACCTTGAGTGCGCGAGCGAGCGATTAGACCGACCACCGATCTACACTCCCTCCTATTCTGTCCGCCCCATCAAACCCACATTCCCAAAGTAGAAGCAATTGAATGGAAGGAAGCAGCAACCACATAAAAAAAAACAGCAAGAAGGCCCCTTATTGCCCTTTGAAGTACAAAGACACACCTATCCGTGGCGTGGCGCCACTCGCTCCAAAACCGAGACCACCCGTCCGTCCGGGATCGTGAGCAAAAGCACGATAAGCAGGAGGGGGAGAGGGTGAAATTAGCCCACCCCACCCAATGCGCCGATCAAATGCGATCCGCCGGCTGCTAAAAATCACCTCCAAACCGAACCAGGTCAGTAAGATAACGCACGCGAGAAAGCATCCGCCAAACATACGGCCCTCCTCCCCCAAAGGCCACGGTGGGGAGTTTGGAAAAAAATCATTCCGCCAAGCTTTCCGGGTGCTTCGCGGTTCGGCAAATTGCGGAGATCGTTAGAGTGGTGTTCCGTGCCGTGGCCTTCATGGCTGCGATTGCTTATCGGTATCGCATCCAGATGGGCTTGAAAGTAGTAATTGAGACTACACTGACGTGAGCGGGCAAGTTTTCCCGGGAGAGGTGTTGATGTATTTTTTGAAGTTTTTCTCCATTGGGGAAGTTTTAGAATTTCATTCCAAGTTTAGAAATGTTCTTTCATGAAATCTTGCACAGTGCGTTCAAATTTGTTGTGCACAACTATTCGAAACAGCTTTCAATCTTTAACGAAATCTGCTCCATATCAATGCCACACATTTTCAAACCTCTCTATCGGATAGAGACCCACCACTTCGAAACTATCCCTCGCAACATCGTGGCGCCTTTTCCGCCACGACAGCAACCGGGAAATGAAACAATTTCGCTTATCCTGCAATCGGCGGTAAAAGTTGGCGCTATCATGCTGGATCCGG
>KZ069425.1:225652-251289 GCA_002091845.1 Anopheles cracens
GCCGCTGTCACCCCGTCCACCGGAAGGAGTAAGCGCGATCGGCACCAAAGCGGAAGCGGAATCGCGTCCAACAGTGCCGGCGAAGCGGATGGTTGCATCCATTGTGCTCCAGCCGTCCGGGTGGAAGCGCAGACGAAACGGCAGACACAACATTCCGGTGCAGTGACCGAAGGGATTAGTGGGGCTTTTTTGTTGTGTCTTGTGTGCGGGATGAGCCGCTTGAAGAAGGGAGCGAGTGTGGCTCAAAACGTGCGCCTTAGTGTCATTTC
Organism: Anopheles cracens; assembly: GCA_002091845.1. Classification (NCBI taxonomy): domain Eukaryota; kingdom Metazoa; phylum Arthropoda; class Insecta; order Diptera; family Culicidae; genus Anopheles; species Anopheles cracens. The sequence goes on from KZ069425.1 coordinate 225,922, forward strand.
TGTTGGGCGATATTCGTTTGGATTTGGACGCATGCAGCTGAATACGTTCAAAAATTTCAAAATGTTGAATAATCAAATTTTATTCCAAATCAGTAAATAAACAAGTAGGATAAAATTATGAGCCCAGTGGCAAAATAAATAGATTCTTTTAGAAGCAATGTTTCGAACGTAGGAAATTGCTAAAATTCGCGATTTTGTGCATAAAATTTTTGTCAATTATCTTGCTTTTTGTAACATTTTTCGATACTAAAGTAGCAACATTTTGAATGTAATCGAGTTAAATTTCAGTTTTTCCTTATTTGCGTAAAACTAAGTCTTACCGGTCTTATGTTCCTCCTATCCAAATCATGAAAATTCCCATTTTTAAGCAAATTTGAGTATGAAAAACGCACGAAATTATATGTTTCCATAGGTTTATTTTAAATCAATTGGCAAAATTTCGATTAATTTCGATGTTATATCGATTTTATACATTTTGGGGCATAGAGGTCAAAGGACAGAGCAAAGTTTTAACAATATTTCGTTTGAACCTTGTTTCGTAGTTGTAATGCACATCTTCATCAAAATATTCGTTATTATTTCTGTTCATTAAGTGATTCTAGTGATTTTTTGATAGCCTCACCATATCAAAGCTGGTGAAAGTGCTATTACTTCTGTTCCAGGCTTCTTTTTAATCGAAATTTACGACAGAACAACGGAATAATGATTGCGAACGAAGCAACATAAGGATGCAACGAATGTATATTGATTCTAAAATTCCAAAATTTATGCTTCAAATTTAAAGCGAATTTACGCATAAGAACAATGCGGACAACATTTGAAAAATTTGATAAGGACCACATTTTTTAAAGTAACCCGAAAAAGCAATTTAAAAAATATGTAAAAAATAAACTCTCTAGCAAAAAAGCACGCAAATCGTTATGGAAAAAACAACATAAGTAATTTTCATTTACATTCCCATCATGGAGTCACTACCCTGAACGCAACGATGCCCCACAGGGCCGCAAAACGTGTGGGAAAAACTAATCAGACCAAAACAACGCGAGACGCGTTCCATCCATTCGGGAGGATCATTTCACGCCAAACGAACCCGAACCGGGAGGCCTACTGTGCTTGTTTTTTGTTGTTGTTTTGTAGTCTTATTTATTTCATTCCTTCGCCCAAACAAACGTGACACAGAATGCAATTCCTTCCCACATTCTCCCTCTTCAGCGATCTCGAGACGCGCGAAAAGCCCTTTCTCCCTTTCGGACACAGAGCAAATAGACAGTGTACACAATGTTAAAAAACACATGCCGCCACCGTTACGCCTGAGAGCGCCCGTTTTCCCAAGCGGAAGCAGCATAAAGCATAACACAAGCCTCCGAAGCAGCCAGAAGCCGGTGCCAGAGAAGATTTGGAGTTTGCAAGAGAAGAACGTTGCCGAACGTGCTGGATGGAGATGGAAGGATGGAATAGAAGCAGCGGGCAGCGAAACAAAGACCGCGCAAACCGACCGGATAAGCGAACGCGGCCCCGCGAACCGTTGAACAAGAGATAAAATGTAAAACCAAAACACAAAATAGAATCCCGAGCGCGAAACGGGTTGTGGGAAAAGAGGAGACAACGACAAGAAAAAACGCTCCGCAACGCCGCAAAAGCGCACTAAAAAGCAAATGAACGAATGTTAATGAAAACCGAACCATAAAGCATAAGGAGCGAGCGCACACTAAACGGCCAGGGGCCGGTTTTTTTTACTTTTTTGTTGTTACCCACGCGTGACCACGCGGCATCGGCGAACGTGAGTCGATAAAGAAACAGGGCAAGTAGCAAGGAGCAACCGCCGGCCTGCGGACGAAAGGCGAAATAGACGGCCTGTGGCAGGATGTAAATAAATATCTGCTCGTTGAATTTCTTTTCGCCCAGCAAGAAGCCCCGCAAGAAACTAGCAACGCGCAAATAATCCTTCTTCTGGTGTGCCCATACGAGCAAGAATGTCAACGGTCGTCTTCGGCTTAACACTAACGGGCAGATGGATGGAATGCACCCAATCGTGCGCACATTGGGTGTCAACTGACACCTTGGTGGCTATTTTGCACCATTTTGCGCCACCGTTATTCTAGTTCCATAGTCCGTTTACTTTATATCCTCTTTCTGATTCCGCACCGTCTTAAGTTTGTACAAACGTCATAAATATGTAAAAAACACAGTAAGAACTTTATTTTTTAAGCCCGAACTCCATGCACCGGCTTATAGGGACAATGACAATGAATGAGATCCAGAACCTACAGAAAAAAACTTCAGAATATTCCGATCAAAATTGTAGAAATCGCATAAAATTAAATCCTTTGATGAGTTTTATGAGATTTAAAGTTTTTTAGTCGAAAAAATCTGAAAACTTTATTGTAGACCCTGTAGACATTAAGCAGGATTTTTACTTAAGGGGACAGTTCAAGAAGGAGAAACGGAAATAGGTGGGATCACAACAAACTAAACTAAAATTGAGCAGCATAAATAGCTAAAAATTCAACCGAATCGGTCGAAGCAGGGCCAACAGCAGCCTGATATCGTAAATAGGTGTCAATTGAGACCGTTAAAAATAAAAAGTTGTATTTCAGAAACTCCTTATATGATATTGTTTGAAAACCCTCAAAAAACAACTTTACAGATCTGTCTCGCTCGGTACAACAATTTTATAATAATACAATTTAACATATTCTTGGAGCGCGGTTTACTTGAAACTTCACGAAAAAAACAACAAGATCAACCTATATTTTGAGGAAATACCGTGGATGCTAAGACATCAAGCGTTAATTCTGTAGATGTAAGTAGATATATCAGTTTCTCGGTATGAAGTGGATATGTTGCCCAATTCCAATGAAACATTATTCGCTAGAGTCGGCTTGGAGTAAATACATCTCTACAAAACTTCAACCGACATTTCTCACGGACTTCACACGACATGATCGGAACAAACACTCCTGCTGGTGAATAATCAGCTCAAACAAGTAAAGTTGAAAATTACATCTTTGAATCATGTTTGAGTCATAGACGATTACAGAGAACAGATATTTACAACAACAGCAAAAAACACTTGAACACTTGTACTAGATAAACATGGACTTGCGAAGGTTGTGTTGTCGAGTAAGCAGTCGAGTACAGTAAAATTGAACACTAAATGTCACACTCACCAATTGCAGGATGCATATTGACAACAGGAAGTGTCGTCTCGTGCACGATCCCATGTCATAGTATTTGCTGTCGCGAACATGCCTTGCCTCCTCTAGTGATAACCCCTCAGAAAGAATTTTTGGAAAGCATCTCACTCCACCGTTGAGTTCCTGTAAGCAATCAAGCACCGTTTCGGCGTATTTCTATACCGGCAAATATTTGCATCCATCCGGTCGCCTGAATCGCTTCCCTTTAAGCTCGCTTTCGCCGGCGGTCTTAAAGTGAAGCGATTAAAAACTCATCTAGATCGGAGCGCTCCGGCAAAAGGCCCAGTCGGTGTAATATGATCCGATGGAAAAGATTTCGTTTGCGTTTCGTGTACTGTGAAGGAGACGCTCGAAAAACGAGATTGAATCAATATGTTCTTGAGCGCAATCAAATGCGATGGATGGGCTATTAAGTAGATATGCCTTCAACATCGTTTCTCCGGCTCCTCCGCAGTGTCTTTTCAAGCTTTTGACCCATAGAGATATGTGTGATAGTAAAAATGCATCAAAACGTTCTTGAGCGCAATCAAATGCGATGGATGGGCTATTAAGTAGATATGCCTTCAACATCGTTTCTCCGGCTCCTCCGCAGTGTCTTTTCAAGCTTTTGACCCATAGAGATATGTGTGATAGTAAAAATGCATCAAAACATGATCGATAACTAAGATGTTACAAATTTCGAACAAGCGCTAACTGACAAATACATATGTTCTCCAAACTCCAAAGCTACACTGCATGGCGTGATATAAGTATCACAAGGGCAAAAATAATCTAGTTCAATAACCAGCATACTTTAGACTAGTCTAGAGAATCAAGTTTTCTGTCTCGCTCGGTACAACAATTTTATAATAATACAATTTAACATATTCTTGGAGCGCGGTTTACTTGAAACTTCACGAACAAAACAACAAGATCAACCTATATTTTGAGGAAATACCGTGGATGCTAAGACATCAAGCGTTAATTCTGTAGATGTAAGTAGATATATCAGTTTCTCGGTATGAAGTGGATATGTTGCCCAATTCCAATGAAACATTATTCGCTAGAGTCGGCTTGGAGTAAATACATCTCTACAAAACTTCAACCGACATTTCTCACGGACTTCACACGACATGATCGGAACAAACACTCCTGCTGGTGAATAATCAGCTCAAACAAGTAAAGTTGAAAATTACATCTTTGAATCATGTTTGAGTCATAGACGATTACAGAGAACAGATATTTACAACAACAGCAAAAAACACTTGAACACTTGTACTAGATAAACATGGACTTGCGAAGGTTGTGTTGTCGAGTAAGCAGTCGAGTACAGTAAAATTGAACACTAAATGTCACACTCACCAATTGCAGGATGCATATTGACAACAGGAAGTGTCGTCTCGTGCACGATCCCATGTCATAGTATTTGCTCGCACCTAATCCTATCCGACAATGGCCCCGCTCCTTCAGCTGCTTCTCCCTCTCTCACCCGCTGATCGTTGATCGTTTCGAGCTCCCTTGGCTGACGGCGGTGTGATTCACGCGTGGCGATCTTCGCGTGACCGTCGTCGTCGTTGTGATGGTGGTGGTGCAGACGACGGACGCCAGCCACTACACGTATGATTCACCCGGCGTTATCCTCCACGCCGCTAGTGCATACGTTGCAGCGCGGTGCAAGCTGCATCAACCCGTGCGACGGCCAAATGCCAAACCGAACACACACACACACTTTATTTTGCTCTTTTCGCACACCAACCGATGGCGCCAACCAAACACGGCGGAGATCAATCGATCGCGGTGGTGGGATGCATTCGTTGCTAAATTTAACACATTAGGCTCACTTCAGACACAGGAGACTAACATACGCACGCACGCACACACGTGCACAGCTATGCACCAAAGCGAACGCACTTTTTATGCACCCCGAACGTGCATATTTCTGCAACGGGATGAAAGGAAGAAGGAAGAAAGAACAAGATGAAGGAAGCTCTATCGCTGCCTGCTTCACGCACTTCACACAGCGGAGGGATCTTTCTTTCGTTGTAGGAATTCACCTGTTGGAACATACACGCTCACAATACACGCACACACTAGCCGATACAGGGATACGTGTCAATACGCAAGCAAGGACCCTCAATTCCCTACAAGAAGACTAAACGAAGAAAGGGACCGAAAAACTGAGCAAAATAAACCGACGCAAACCTAACAAAGCCCACAACCACACCCACACACTGACGCGCCAGCCCGAGAACGCACACTACGATCGCGCGCGATTTAAAGAGATGTTCGGTGACGGAAGCGGGATGGCGAACGTAACAACAAGACAAGTGGGAGAAGGTTGTGTTTTCTTCTTCTCTCTGCGCGTTCGCGGAAACGAGACGCGACACAAACGGTTTTTTTTTCGTGTGTTGTTAAAGCTACTCGTCCGTCCGGCTTAACCTGCTCAGGTGTGTGTGCCCATGTCGACGAATGTTTGCGTGTACGCACACCGCCGATTTCGAAAGTGCGACTGGCGACACTAAACACACAGCATCAGCGCACAATTCGAATAAAAATCGATCCACGCTCGATCACTCTCGCTCACTCTGTCGCACGATCGCTTTTAAAAACGCTTTTAAAAACGCTTTTTAAAAATGCTACACACAATGCACAGGATATCGATGATGCACTAACGAAAAACACTCGTACCGGTCGAGCAGGAGAACTGTTAACTGTGTGCAGCATATGATCCTTTAGTCCGATCCCACGATGAAACGATCGTATCAGCACCAAACAACAAATATTGTTTCACTCTTACAAAATACACACTTTAACACTAGCCGAAAAAGCGTACCGTTTCGATCCCGTTCGGTGTAAAACGCGATTTTTTGAACGATAACTGCTCCGGCAGCGCAGCAGCGTGACCTTCCCGTTCGGTTTTTTTGTTGCTTTTGAAAAAGAAGAAGAAGACCAGCAGTAACAACAAACAACAACCTGCCAGACTGTCGAAACTGACAGCTGGACCATCCAGCCTCCACTGTGAGAGTGTGAGTGCCGAATTGAGCGAGAGAGAGATGCGAGAAATAAAATCCTCCTGGTGCCAGAAAGAGATGCGGAAAGAGATTTCACAACAGGCCAAACACAAGAGATACGACAAATTTGGAAACAAGTACAGTAAAAACAGAGTTTTGTGGCATTTTCAAGCAAAAATAATCGCGACAAAACGTTTAAGCTTTCGCATACGCTTTTAGCAATGCAGGAAATGCTAAAAAAAGCTCCAACCAGCCGTTTACGCTCTGTCGGTAAAACGAGACCAATTTTGGACTTTTCAATTTGCACATCCCATAGTTCCATAGCTCTTTTTTGGGAAGAAACAAAAAAAAAAGACATACAACAACTGTTTTGAGTTCCTGTGAGCGCTGAGTGACCAAAACGTGCGAAAATTGCGCCATTAGACGTTGAACATTTTGAACGACAAATCATCGACCATTTTATTATATTTCTAACAGTAAAGCTATTTTAAATCGGAGGAATAAAAGAATAAGACACAAAACAAAAAGGGGCAAACTACTCATGTCTCTCCGTCTGCTATCCTTCTCTTTATACGCACTCACACTAGAACGAATCAAACCACTTGTTGATGAAATTCCTCTCATGGTTTGCCGTTGCGCGAATGGAACATAAACTAAAACTAGTTTTTAAATTAAAAATCACATATTTAAACAATCAGCACGTTCTTCTCATTTGATTCTGCCTCACTATCGTCACGCCCACAAAACGACCGTTACATCCGATGAGAGAAACGTTCGCACATGTGCGACGTTGCGTTCAAATTCAAATTTTCTCTATGCTCTCATTCGAATTTAACCGTCTGATATTTTTTATTTGTCCTTTAAGTTCATTAGACCGAGAAAATGTTTCTCCCTATTTGTAACAACCGAAAGATGATTGAATAATGTTAGAGCAAGTGTTTCTGTAAAAAAAAAATACAAATAAAATACAAACCTGATTTATCCGGTTAACATAAAGTAACTCAACTTATCACATGATTGTGCAAAAAAACGGCAAAAAATTAAATACCTGTTCTAAACCTCATTCTCCCGACCTATTTCCTTTCGCAAGTGTTTCTGTAAAAAAAAAATACAAATAAAATACAAACCTGATTTATCCGGTTAACATAAAGTAACTCAACTTATCACATGATTGTGCAAAAAAACGGCAAAAAATTAAATACCTGTTCTAAACCTCATTCTCCCGACCTATTTCCTTTCGAGCTCTACCCGGCAACCCTGCAAAGAATGGCTTCAGCGTGTTTGATTCCCCCGGGTTAGCAAAAGGCATCTCTAATCTGTCCGATCAGTTGTACGCGTAGAGATCGGCACAGCTCGTCGTGGTGTGTAAGTGGCTCCCTTTTGTTACCTCAAACGGTTGTGTTGTGGTTTCGTGTAGCTTGGTCCTTGTGTTCTTGGTGATGTTGTGCTTTAGTTTGGTTTTTGATTACCGATTTGAACAAAGATGCATTTTAAATGTATAAACATTTCATTTTGAAGCATTTTTGCTTGAAAATGTGTTGCTAGTGAAATAATTAAAAAATAGTAGAAAATAATCAACAACAATCAATAGAATATACAATTACTAACAAAAGGAGTCTTCTCCCAAAGAAATTCCAAAAGAAACACGGAAGAGAATACTATCGGCAATGAACCAGATTTAACCTTGACATAGGCGTCGCACTGATTAGCGATCGAGCCGCACGGGCAATTCGTGCTTACTCATCTCCCATTAACCCCATGAACGGGTACAGTCATACACAAAGTTAACGCAACGCAAACAAAAAAAATCTTCAAACTCTTCCAGCTGTGCGTCAACGAAAACTACAAAATCGCTTCCATCATGCAGTGGCGTCCGCTGTTCGCTGGGGCTTTGATTAGCTTTTTGCTAACCCTACTCCTCGCTATTAGCTCCGTTAATGGTGTGGAGAATCCTCGCATTATCGTCGTCGGTGCCGGCGGGGCAGGCATTGCCGCCGCAAGTCGCCTCTATCAGCGTGGGCTGCGAAATGTGACCGTGCTGGAAGCGTCCCAACGTGTCGGTGGCCGAATCCGCACGGTCCCGTTCGGTGCCGGAGTGGTTGAGCTCGGTGCGCAGTGGTGCCACGGTGAGAAGAACAACGTGGTGTACGAGTTGGCTTCGGTGTATCCGAACTTGCTCGTGCCGTCCATCGTTGGCAGTGATGCTGCGCTGGTTCAGTCGAGTGGCGCGCACGTTCCGGGCGAAATTGTCGAACGGTTAATGACGCTGGCCGAGGAGCTCGTCGAGTCGGAAGACCGTGCTGAACACCCGGGAAGTTTGGGTGAATTCTTCACCGAAAGGTTCTGGCAGGCACTGAACTCGACTGCTTACCGTGACGTGAGCGTGGAGTTGGCGAACCAGTTCCTAGTGTACTATCACAACTACCAGCGCGGATACTCGGCCTACGACACGTGGTACGAGGTGGCGGCGAACGAAAATGACGGCTACGAGGAGTCGGAAGGCAATCAGGAACTTGCGTGGAATAGCGCACGGGGTTACTCCACCATTCTCGACATCGTGTCGGTAGGTCTTTAACGGCAGAGACCTCTGGAGCAATCGTACTCGTTTAAGCTTTCGCATACGCTTTTAGCAATGCAGGAAATGCTAAAAAAAGCTCCAACCAGCCGTTTACGCTCTGTCGGTAAAACGAGACCAATTTTGGACTTTTCAATTTGCACATCCCATAGTTCCATAGCTCTTTTTTGGGAAGAAACAAAAAAAAAGACATACAACAACTGTTTTGAGTTCCTGTGAGCGCTGAGTGACCAAAACGTGCGAAAATTGCGCCATTAGACGTTGAACATTTTGAACGACAAATCATCGACCATTTTATTATATTTCTAACAGTAAAGCTATTTTAAATCGGAGGAATAAAAGAATAAGACACACAAACGGTTTTTTTTTCGTGTGTTGTTAAAGCTACTCGTCCGTCCGGCTTAACCTGCTCAGGTGTGTGTGCCCATGTCGACGAATGTTTGCGTGTACGCACACCGCCGATTTCGAAAGTGCGACTGGCGACACTAAACACACAGCATCAGCGCACAATTCGAATAAAAATCGATCCACGCTCGATCACTCTCGCTCACTCTGTCGCACGATCGCTTAAAAAAACGCTTTTAAAAACGCTTTTTAAAAATGCTACACACAATGCACAGGATATCGATGATGCACTAACGAAAAACACTCGTACCGGTCGAGCAGGAGAACTGTTAACTGTGTGCAGCATATGATCCTTTAGTCCGATCCCACGATGAAACGATCGTATCAGCACCAAACAACAAATATTGTTTCACTCTTACAAAATACACACTTTAACACTAGCCGAAAAAGCGTACCGTTTCGATCCCGTTCGGTGTAAAACGCGATTTTTTGAACGATAACTGCTCCGGCAGCGCAGCAGCGTGACCTTCCCGTTCGGTTTTTTTGTTGCTTTTGAAAAAGAAGAAGAAGACCAGCAGTAACAACAAACAACAACCTGCCAGACTGTCGAAACTGACAGCTGGACCATCCAGCCTCCACTGTGAGAGTGTGAGTGCCGAATTGAGCGAGAGAGAGATGCGAGAAATAAAATCCTCCTGGTGCCAGAAAGAGATGCGGAAAGAGATTTCACAACAGGCCAAACACAAGAGATACGACAAATTTGGAAACAAGTACAGTAAAAACAGAGTTTTGTGGCATTTTCAAGCAAAAATAATCGCGACAAAACGTTTAAGCTTTCGCATACGCTTTTAGCAATGCAGGAAATGCTAAAAAAAGCTCCAACCAGCCGTTTACGCTCTGTCGGTAAAACGAGACCAATTTTGGACTTTTCAATTTGCACATCCCATAGTTCCATAGCTCTTTTTTGGGAAGAAACAAAAAAAAAAGCGGAGATCAATCGATCGCGGTGGTGGGATGCATTCGTTGCTAAATTTAACACATTAGGCTCACTTCAGACACAGGAGACTAACATACGCACGCACGCACACACGTGCACAGCTATGCACCAAAGCGAACGCACTTTTTATGCACCCGAACGTGCATATTTCTGCAACGGGATGAAAGGAAGAAGGAAGAAAGAACAAGATGAAGGAAGCTCTATCGCTGCCTGCTTCACGCACTTCACACAGCGGAGGGATCTTTCTTTTGTTGTAGGAATTCACCTGTTGGAACGTACACGCTCACAATACACGCACACACTAGGCGATACAGGGATACGTGTCAATACGCAAGCAAGGACCCTCAATTCCCTACAAGAAGACTAAACGAAGAAAGGGACCGAAAAACTGAGCAAAATAAACCGACGCAAACCTAACAAAGCCCACAACCACACCCACACACTGACGCGCCAGCCCGAGAACGCACACTACGATCGCGCGCGATTTAAAGAGATGTTCGGTGACGGAAGCGGGATGGCGAACGTAACAACAAGACAAGTGGGAGAAGGTTGTGTTTTCTTTTTCTCTCTGCGCGTTCGCGGAAACGAGACGCAGCACAAACGGTTTTTTTTTCGTGTGTTGTTAAAGCTACTCGTCCGTCCGGCTTAACCTGCTCAGGTGTGTGTGCCCATGTCGAAAAACAACAAGATCAACCTATATTTTGAGGAAATACCGTGGATGCTAAGACATCAAGCGTTAATTCTGTAGATGTAAGTAGATATATCAGTTTCTCGGTATGAAGTGGATATGTTGCCCAATTCCAATGAAACATTATTCGCTAGAGTCGGCTTGGAGTAAATACATCTCTACAAAACTTCAACCGACATTTCTCACGGACTTCACACGACATGATCGGAACAAACACTCCTGCTGGTGAATAATCAGCTCAAACAAGTAAAGTTGAAAATTACATCTTTGAATCATGTTTGAGTCATAGACGATTACAGAGAACAGATATTTACAACAACAGCAAAAAACACTTGAACACTTGTACTAGATAAACATGGACTTGCGAAGGTTGTGTTGTCGAGTAAGCAGTCGAGTACAGTAAAATTGAACACTAAATGTCACACTCACCAATTGCAGGATGCATATTGACAACAGGAAGTGTCGTCTCGTGCACGATCCCATGTCATAGTATTTGCTCGCACCTAATCCTATCCGACAATGGCCCCGCTCCTTCAGCTGCTTCTCCCTCTCTCACCCGCTGATCGTTGATCGTTTCGAGCTCCCTTGGCTGACGGCGGTGTGATTCACGCGTGGCGATCTTCGCGTGACCGTCGTCGTCGTTGTGATGGTGGTGGTGCAGACGACGGACGCCAGCCACTACACGTATGATTCACCCGGCGTTATCCTCCACGCCGCTAGTGCATACGTTGCAGCGCGGTGCAAGCTGCATCAACCCGTGCGACGGCCAAATGCCAAACCGAACACACACACACACTTTATTTTGCTCTTTTCGCACACCAACCGATGGCGCCAACCAAACACGGCGGAGATCAATCGATCGCGGTGGTGGGATGCATTCGTTGCTAAATTTAACACATTAGGCTCACTTCAGACACAGGAGACTAATCGTTTCTCCGGCTCCTCCGCAGTGTCTTTTCAAGCTTTTGACCCATAGAGATATGTGTGATAGTAAAAATGCATCAAAAACATGATCGATAACTAAGATGCTACAAATTTCGAACAAGCGCTAACTGACAAATACACATGTTTTCCAAACTCCAAAGCTACACTGCATGGCGTGATATAAGTATCACAAGGGCAAAAATAATCTAGTTCAATAACCAGCATACTACCTGTAGACATTAAGCAGGATTTTTACTTAAGGGGACAGTTCAAGAAGGAGAAACGGAAATAGGTGGGATCACAACAAACTAAACTAAAATTGAGCAGCATAAATAGCTAAAAATTCAACCGAATCGGTCGAAGCAGGGCCAACAGCAGCCTGATATCGTAAATAGGTGTCAATTGAGACCGTTAAAAATAAAAAGTTGTATTTCAGAAACTCCTTATATGATATTGTTTGAAAACCCTCAAAAAACAACTTTACAGAAATAAAAGATTTCAAGACTTTAGACCGCACGAACCGTTTTCGAGCAGTCGAAAGCTGAAAGTTGCAAAAGTGTCAATTGAACGCCCGGTTGGACCGCTAATGTCAGTCGCATTGTCGCATATCTTCCGCCCGAGACGCCGGCCATACTTCGAACCGATCCGGATGTGCTGCTTCGCACCGGAGGAAAGAAGTTGCGCGAAACCCACCGCCCACGGTTCGAACTTCGCGGAAATTTCCGCTTATTAGCACCGCCTCAGCCTCAGTAGTGTATGTACTCCAAATGGCGGCAAATGGTGCAGTATTGCAAAATATGGCCCACCGCAAACGCACCGCAACACGAGGCAACACCGCCAGACGGCAGCGCCAGTGGTAAAGGAATTTTCCCATCCAACAACCCGGACGCCGGCAGCAGCAGGAAGATCGAGAATCGCGACAGGAAATGAGTGTTTTAACCTCGTCAAGTGTCGTCGTCGGCGCGGCGGCTCGATCGCGACGTGACGAACCGTGATGGTTTCCGGTTTTGTTTTCTGTTGAAGAGGAGTAAAAATATCTTCAGCCATTAAATTGGATTATGGCGGGCAAAAGTGGCGGCCGGCTACCGGTGCGAGGCGTACGTAAACGTATTTTCAAACCCCGTACACACCTAAGTATGTTTGATTCCCCCGGGTTAGCAAAAGGCATCTCTAATCTGTCCGATCAGTTGTACGCGTAGAGATCGGCACAGCTCGTCGTGGTGTGTAAGTGGCTCCCTTTTGTTACCTCAAACGGTTGTGTTGTGGTTTCGTGTAGCTTGGTCCTTGTGTTCTTGGTGATGTAGTGCTTTAGTTTGGTTTTTGATTACCGATTTGAACAAAGATGCATTTTAAATGTATAAACATTTCATTTTGAAGCATTTTTGCTTGAAAATGTGTTGCTAGTGAAATAATTAAAAAATAGTAGAAAATAATCAACAACAATCAATAGAATATACAATTACTAACAAAAGGAGTCTTCTCCCAAAGAAATTCCAAAAGAAACACGGAAGAGAATACTATCGGCAATGAACCAGATTTAACCTTGACATAGGCGTCGCACTGATTAGCGATCGAGCCGCACGGGCAATTCGTGCTTACTCATCTCCCATTAACCCCATGAACGGGTACAGTCATACACAAAGTTAACGCAACGCAAACAAAAAAAATCTTCAAACTCTTCCAGCTGTGCGTCAACGAAAACTACAAAATCGCTTCCATCATGCAGTGGCGTCCGCTGTTCGCTGGGGCTTTGATTAGCTTTTTGCTAACCCTACTCCTCGCTATTAGCTCCGTTAATGGTGTGGAGAATCCTCGCATTATCGTCGTCGGTGCCGGCGGGGCAGGCATTGCCGCCGCAAGTCGCCTCTATCAGCGTGGGCTGCGAAATGTGACCGTGCTGGAAGCGTCCCAACGTGTCGGTGGCCGAATCCGCACGGTCCCGTTCGGTGCCGGAGTGGTTGAGCTCGGTGCGCAGTGGTGCCACGGTGAGAAGAACAACGTGGTGTACGAGTTGGCTTCGGTGTATCCGAACTTGCTCGTGCCGTCCATCGTTGGCAGTGATGCTGCGCTGGTTCAGTCGAGTGGCGCGCACGTTCCGGGCGAAATTGTCGAACGGTTAATGACGCTGGCCGAGGAGCTCGTCGAGTCGGAAGACCGTGCTGAACACCCGGGAAGTTTGGGTGAATTCTTCACCGAAAGGTTCTGGCAGGCACTGAACTCGACTGCTTACCGTGACGTGAGCGTGGAGTTGGCGAACCAGTTCCTAGTGTACTATCACAACTACCAGAAAAAAAAAGACATACAACAACTGTTTTGAGTTCCTGTGAGCGCTGAGTGACCAAAACGTGCGAAAATTGCGCCATTAGACGTTGAACATTTTGAACGACAAATCATCGACCATTTTATTATATTTCTAACAGTAAAGCTATTTTAAATCGGAGGAATAAAAGAATAAGACACAAAACAAAAAGGGGCAAACTACTCATGTCTCTCCGTCTGCTATCCTTCTCTTTATACGCACTCACACTAGAACGAATCAAACCACTTGTTGATGAAATTCCTCTCATGGTTTGCCGTTGCGCGAATGGAACATAAACTAAAACTAGTTTTTAAATTAAAAATCACATATTTAAACAATCAGCACGTTCTTCTCATTTGATTCTGCCTCACTATCGTCACGCCCACAAAACGACCGTTACATCCGATGAGAGAAACGTTCGCACATGTGCGACGTTGCGTTCAAATTCAAATTTTCTCTATGCTCTCATTCGAATTTAACCGTCTGATATTTTTTATTTGTCCTTTAAGTTCATTAGACCGAGAAAATGTTTCTCCCTATTTGTAACAACCGAAAGATGATTGAATAATGTTAGAGCAAGTGTTTCTGTAAAAAAAAAATACAAATAAAATACAAACCTGATTTATCCGGTTAACATAAAGTAACTCAACTTATCACAACCTTTAAGTTCATTAGACCGAGAAAATGTTTCTCCCTATTTGTAACAACCGAAAGATGATTGAATAATGTTAGAGCAAGTGTTTCTGTAAAAAAAAAATACAAATAAAATACAAACCTGATTTATCCGGTTAACATAAAGTAACTCAACTTATCACATGATTGTGCAAAAAAACGGCAAAAAATTAAATACCTGTTCTAAACCTCATTCTCCCGACCTATTTCCTTTCGAGCTCTACCCGGCAACCCTGCAAAGAATGGCTTCAGCGTGTTTGATTCCCCCGGGTTAGCAAAAGGCATCTCTAATCTGTCCGATCAGTTGTACGCGTAGAGATCGGCACAGCTCGTCGTGGTGTGTAAGTGGCTCCCTTTTGTTACCTCAAACGGTTGTGTTGTGGTTTCGTGTAGCTTAGTTCTTGTGTTCTTGGTGATGTTGTGCTTTAGTTTGGTTTTTGATTACCGATTTGAACAAAGATGCATTTTAAATGTATAAACATTTCATTTTGAAGCATTTTTGCTTGAAAATGTGTTGCTAGTGAAATAATTAAAAAATAGTAGAAAATAATCAACAACAATCAATAGAATATACAATTACTAACAAAAGGAGTCTTCTCCCAAAGAAATTCCAAAAGAAACACGGAAGAGAATACTATCGGCAATGAACCAGATTTAACCTTGACATAGGCGTCGCACTGATTAGCGATCGAGCCGCACGGGCAATTCGTGCTTACTCATCTCCCATTAACCCCATGAACGGGTACAGTCATACACAAAGTTAACGCAACGCAAACAAAAAAAATCTTCAAACTCTTCCAGCTGTGCGTCAACGAAAACTACAAAATCGCTTCCATCATGCAGTGGCGTCCGCTGTTCGCTGGGGCTTTGATTAGCTTTTTGCTAACCCTACTCCTCGCTATTAGCTCCGTTAATGGTGTGGAGAATCCTCGCATTATCGTCGTCGGTGCCGGCGGGGCAGGCATTGCCGCCGCAAGTCGCCTCTATCAGCGTGGGCTGCGAAATGTGACCGTGCTGGAAGCGTCCCAACGTGTCGGTGGCCGAATCCGCACGGTCCCGTTCGGTGCCGGAGTGGTTGAGCTCGGTGCGCAGTGGTGCCACGGTGAGAAGAACAACGTGGTGTACGAGTTGGCTTCGGTGTATCCGAACTTGCTCGTGCCGTCCATCGTTGGCAGTGATGCTGCGCTGGTTCAGTCGAGTGGCGCGCACGTTCCGGGCGAAATTGTCGAACGGTTAATGACGCTGGCCGAGGAGCTCGTCGAGTCGGAAGACCGTGCTGAACACCCGGGAAGTTTGGGTGAATTCTTCACCGAAAGGTTCTGGCAGGCACTGAACTCGACTGCTTACCGTGACGTGAGCGTGGAGTTGGCGAACCAGTTCCTAGTGTACTATCACAACTACCAGCGCGGATACTCGGCCTACGACACGTGGTACGAGGTGGCGGCGAACGAAAATGACGGCTACGAGGAGTCGGAAGGCAATCAGGAACTTGCGTGGAATAGCGCACGGGGTTACTCCACCATTCTCGACATCGTGTCGGTAGGTCTTTAACGGCAGAGACCTCTGGAGCAATCGTACTAATCGCTGCTGGACTCTCTTCTCTCCGCAGGGTAACCATCCGGACACAACCGATAGAACGCTCACGCCGGTTCCTTTGAGGGATCTGGTCGCATTCGGGAAATTCGTCTCCAACATCCAGTGGCAGGGAACACCGAACGCAAACGTCGTCATCACCACCGGCGACGGTTCCCGGTACGAAGCCGACCACGTGATCGTCACCGTTTCGTTGGGTGTGCTGAAGGAGAACTATCGCACGATGTTCACGCCACCGCTCCCGCCCGTAAACCAACGTGCGATCGATGGACTTTACTATGGAACGGTCAACAAAGTGTTGCTCCAGTTCGATTCGCCCATCCCAGCCGCTGTCTCCAACTCCATCTCTCTGCTGTGGTACCAACCGGATCTGGAAGCGCTGCGGCGTTCGAAGCACGCGTGGGCCGAAGCGGTGTCCACCTTCTTCCGCCTCGATCACCATCCGAACATGCTGGCGGCTTGGTTGAACGGAGTTGAGGGTCGTCAGGCCGAACTGCTGCCGGATGAAACCATCCAGGAAGGTTTGCTGCATCTTTTGGGCATTTTCGCGCCAGGTGTCAAATTTGGCAACCTGCAAGGCATCATGAGGTGAGTGTAACGAGGGAGCTTCATGTACGGATATCGCGCCCAATCTAACACATCACCGTGTACTACAGGTCCAAATGGTCATCGGATCCTCTCTTCCGTGGATCCTACTCGAGCCGTTCCATAAAGACGGAACAGTTGGATACGGGCGCCATCAATCTTTCCACGCCGTTGGAAATAACCGAAGATGACGGTGCTGAGCCTGTGGTGCTGTTTGCTGGTGAAGCTACCAGCCAGAAGCACTACTCCACAGTGAACGGTGCCATTGAGAGTGGGATTCGTGAGGCAGACCGCCTGCTAGATCTGTATCAGTGATACTGATACTGAATAAAGCCCACAGAAACTTACACACAGTTGACACATGCTTGCACTTCAACAGCTACGTAGAACTTCTAGTGCATTCCAAATTGGGCGACTTGTTGCCATTTCAAATAATCGATCAATAAAAAAGCAGTCATGAACCCGTGCCAGTTACAGATGACAAGAGCACACCGTTGCAACACCAGCGTGCCAAAATCGATAGCGAGTTGCTGACGCACTCGTACAGTATTTAAACAAAACAAAATTCATTGATCCATATTTCGTGCCAAAAAGAATGCCTTATACTTTTGCGATCAGGTGATACCACGAGACCAGTCTGCCCGGAGGGGTGTGTTTCTGTTTCAAAAGCCACGCGCGAACAAACTTCATCGGGCAAACAACTTTGTGCGAAACACACAACCAGACGATTGTTGTCGTCCGGTGCGGAAACTCACTCCGGAACCGTTTAAATATGAGCCCGAAAGTGCGATTACAGATCACTTGCGTGTATCGTGTGGCACGCGCCGGTTTGTGCTTTCGCCACGTGGATCATCGCCTTCCAGGATGAAGTGTGCCTTCGCGCTGATCGCTGCCGTTGTGGCGATCGTCTCGGTGGAGGCGGCGGACAATCCCCGCATCATCATCGTCGGTGCCGGTGCGTCCGGTATCGCCGCGGCAAGCCGGCTCTATCAAAAGGGCTTCAAGAACATCACCATTCTGGAAGCCTCCCAGCGGCTCGGTGGCCGCATCCGGACGGTGCCGTTCGGTTCTGGTATTGTGGAAAAAGGTGCGCAATGGTGTCATGGCGAGCAGGGCAACGTAGTGTACCAGCTGGCGTCGGTATATCCGGGTCTGCTCAAGTCCTCCATCATTGCGGACGAGGATGCGGTGTTGATCCGTTCGAGTGGGGTGAGCGTGCCGGAGGCAGTGGCCGACCGGTTGCAAACTATGGCCGAAGGTATCATCGAGTCGGACGAGCGGGACACGTTCGCCGGCAGTTTGGGGGATTTCTTCACCCAGAAGTACTGGCAAGCGTTGGCGACGCCCGCCTTTAAGGATATACCGCGCGAGCTGGCCGAGCAGTTCCTGGTGTACTACCATAACTACGAGCGGGGCTATACCGCTTACGATTCGTGGTTCCAGGTAGCCGCTAGTGAGACTGATAGCTATGTGGAGCCCGCTGGCAACCAGGACATCGCGTGGAACGGAAAGAAGGGATTCACCAGCATTCTGGACATCGTTTCGGTAGGTGTTCGATACGCAGCACCATCCATCCAGTGGTAACAAACTCTCTTCGTACAGGGCAACTTCCCGGGAACGACGAACGCATCGCTCACGCCAGTGCCGCTAAGCAAACTCATCACCTACGGCAAATTCGTGTCCAACATCCAGTGGAAGGGATCGGCGGACGGGGATGTGATCGTAACCGCACAGGACGGTACCACCTTCGAGGCGGACAATGTCATCGTCACCGTTTCGCTGGGCGTACTGAAGGAGAACTACAAAACCATGTTCACACCGGCCCTACCAACCGTCAACCAGCAGGCCATCAACGGACTATACTTCGGCACGGTCAACAAAATCTTCGTCCTGTTCGATGCGCCGATCCCGGAAGACTTCCCCAACACGGTCCATCTGCTGTGGTACAAGTCGGATCTGACCGCACTGCGCCAGTCGAAGTACGCGTGGGCCGAAGCAGTGTCCACCTTCTTCCGCATCGATAACCAACCGAACGTGCTGATGGCCTGGATGAACGGAGCCGAGGGACGCCGGGCGGAGTATCTGCTCGATGCCCCGATCAAGGAGGGCGTACTGCATCTGTTGAAGATTTTCGCCAAAAATCTCACGTTCGGCAACGTTACGGGACTTTTGCGGTGAGTGACGCTTAAGCTGGCGCGTAATACATACCACTTACGACTCCATTTTTTACCCCTCCCCGCACAGGTCCAAGTGGTCGTCGGATCGTCTGTTCCGCGGGTCCTACTCGAGCCGCTCGATAACGACGGAAGAATTGAACACGGGCGCAAAGGCACTCGGAACTCCCGTGAAGAATGCTGCGAACGAACCGGTCCTTCTGTTCGCCGGTGAAGCCACCAACCCGATCCACTACTCGACCGTGCACGGCGCGCTCGACAGTGGCTTCCGTGAGGCAAACCGGCTGATTCGGTACTACAGTGCCTAGCCCGTTGCAAGTAGATGAAAAGAACGAATTTAACAATAAACTAAGCAGAGCAACACAAATATTGTTAGATCACACGGTTTTCCAACGTTCAATTCAAGAGACGCGCCTGCAGATATAGCTCAAAAATAGGGGATGTATTTTTGACAGCGCGGTCGGCGTTTGCTCTGACCTTCAACAGGTGCGCGAGCTTGACAGACGCACGGTGTTATTTTCGCACCCCTTTGAGTGTGTGTTACCAAGGCAACCACCCCCGGTAGGTTGCGTTCTCTTTTGTTCCCGGCTATCTCTGGCACTAGTTCTTTTGATAAGTTTATCGCTGATTTTACGCGTTTTCGGCTCCGCCAAAATCTTATCACGGCATTGATAAGCAATCTGGATGCGTGTATTATACCTGAAATCAAAAATCCCCAGTTCAATCACGCGCCGTTCGAATCAGTATTACTCGCATGCCCGTTTCGCAACCATCCCGGCAATGAACGGTGAACCAACGGTGCTGATTGTCGGGGCCGGTGCCGCTGGCATTGCGGCCGCAACGCGACTCCTGGAGCGTGGCTTCCGGAACCTCACGATTTTGGAGGCCGAGAACCGGCTCGGCGGTCGGATACACTCCGTACGGCGTGGTAAGAACGTGCTCGACTATGGCGCACAGTGCACCGGCCGCGAGATGGCTCTACCGTTCGCCGTGCAGAAATAGAGAAGGCGCTTGGTTTAAAGTTTTATTGAAGACATGTTTGTTTGTTTGTTTTTTATTCAAGTGGTCGATTCGCCGGTTTTGCCCGCCCCCTCTCCGCCCCCTGATTCGCCTCATGTTCACGTGTTCCACACTTCGGTTCAACCGTCGTAAGGAACGAGCGCGCGCGTACGTTTCCAGGGGTTTCCGTAACGTCTGCTATGTCTCTTTCAGTGAAGCGTAGTGCCCCGGCCGTTCCGCACACGCGGAACTGGGGGATGGAGTCGTTCTTGCTAGCCTTACATGAATTAAATTTTCTTACGAGCGAATGAAGTTTTGTATCAGTGTGTTTGTAATCGGGTCACTACGTAGAATTTGCTCTATAACAATGTTTCTCCGCAAAATTTTCTCGCCTCTTCTCTCGCTCTCTATACTATAATTATAAAAACGTATCCTCTTTCCTGTGTCCTTAGCAAGTACTGAGAGTCTCTATTTTTTCTCTTATTTTTAATTTTCGGTCAAAATTGCATCGGAGAGCACACACAAGCGTGTATTACGCCGGAGTTTCGGTAGCGTGTACCAATGGGGCCATCTTCACCGCCTCCCACCTCATACTCACCGTTTCGCTTGGCGTGCTGCAAGCCATGCACACCGTCTGGTTCGATCCACCACTGCCACACCGGAAGCAAAACGCCATCGACGGACTGTACATCGGCACGATCGGCAAGATGTTCCTGGAGTTCAGCGAACCCTTCTGGCCGCAGGACAACAGCTGGCACGGGTTCGGGCTGCTGTGGGAGCCGGCCGACCTGGAGCAACTGCGACGCGACGGCAGGCAGTGGCTTGCCAGTGTGTGCAGTTTCTTCGTGCCGGATCGTACCGAGCGCATACTGGTCGCCTGGATCTACGGGCATGATGCGCGCCTCATGGAGACCCTGCCGGAGGAGGACGTCGTGGACGGGTTAATGTGCTTGTTGCGCAAATTCTTGCCCCACTTCCCGGTGCCGAAGGATGCGGGCGCGGTGAGCTGGTTCTCGCGCAGTCGCTGGCACAGCAATCCACACTTCCGCGGTTCCTACAGCAGCCGATCGATGCGATCCGATGCGGCGCGGGCGTACGCGGCGGATCTAGCCGAACCCCTGACAGGACAACACGTCGGTGGCACACCGATCGTCCAGTTCGCCGGCGAAGCGTCCCATCCGCAGTTCTACTCGACCGTGCAGGGTGCGGTAGCAAGCGGCTGGCGGGAGGCCGATCGCCTTATACAGCTGTACCGGGAACCCGCTTCGGACGTAATTCGTCGCCCTATCGTTATGGGGAAGCTGTAGAGCAACAGTTCCCTCCACCGGCCGCGAGATGGCTCTACCGTTCGCCGTGCAGAAATAGAGAAGGCGCTTGGTTTAAAGTTTTATTGAAGACATGTTTGTTTGTTTTGGATGAGTTTCTGATCAACTGGAAAAACCGGGGATTTCAGACGCTGCTTGATTTGCTCATGGTAAGCAGATGATACGTGCAGGATGGGGAACCCGTTTGCCTTTAACATCTCGTTTACTGAGCAGCGCAAAACACCGGAACAAAACGCCACCCCGATTCCTGTGGAACAGTACACGAAGTTGAATCACGTCGTTCAGTCCATCAGATGGAGTCCGCACGCCGGAGTTTCGGTAGCGTGTACCAATGGGGCCATCTTCACCGCCTCCCACCTCATACTCACCGTTTCGCTTGGCGTGCTGCAAGCCATGCACACCGTCTGGTTCGATCCACCACTGCCACACCCGAAGCAAAACGCCATCGACGGACTGTACATCGGCACGATCGGCAAGATGTTCCTGGAGTTCAGCGAACCCTTCTGGCCGCAGGACAACAGCTGGCACGGGTTCGGGCTGCTGTGGGAGCCGGCCGACCTGGAGCAACTGCGACGCGACGGCAGGCAGTGGCTTGCCAGTGTGTGCAGTTTCTTCGTGCCGGATCGTACCGAGCGCATACTGGTCGCCTGGATCTACGGGCATGATGCGCGCCTCATGGAGACCCTGCCGGAGGAGGACGTCGTGGACGGGTTAATGTGCTTGTTGCGCAAATTCTTGCCCCACTTCCCGGTGCCGAAGGATGCGGGCGCGGTGAGCTGGTTCTCGCGCAGTCGCTGGCACAGCAATCCACACTTCCGCGGTTCCTACAGCAGCCGATCGATGCGATCCGATGCGGCGCGGGCGTACGCGGCGGATCTAGCCGAACCCCTGACAGGACAACACGTCGGTGGCACACCGATCGTCCAGTTCGCCGGCGAAGCGTCCCATCCGCAGTTCTACTCGACCGTGCAGGGTGCGGTAGCAAGCGGCTGGCGGGAGGCCGATCGCCTTATACAGCTGTACCGGGAACCCGCTTCGGACGTAATTCGTCGCCCTATCGTTATGGGGAAGCTGTAGAGCAACCCGGCAATGAACGGTGAACCAACGGTGCTGATTGTCGGGGCCGGTGCCGCTGGCATTGCGGCCGCAACGCGACTCCTGGAGCGTGGCTTCCGGAACCTCACGATTTTGGAGGCCGAGAACCGGCTCGGCGGTCGGATACACTCCGTACGGCGTGGTAAGAACGTGCTCGACTATGGCGCACAGTGGTAAGTTACGCTTTAACGAAACGAAATAGTGCTATTGCTCACTATTGCCATCCTGCGCAGGGTGCACGGTAAGGAAAACAATTTCGTCTACGATATGGCCTCCCAGTACGGGCTGATCGAGGTAGAACAGCACAAGGAAAACGAGCTGTACTACAAATCGTCGGGCGAGCTGGTTCCAAAGCAGGAGTCCGAGCGGATGATGGAGACGTTCAACACGCTGCTGGAGGACGGCATGGCGTCGCTGAAGGCTTACACCGGATCGCTCGGGGCGTTCTACGACCAGGTGTAAGAATGCATTCCCCAAGCGTCTGAACACGGCGCATTAAAACTCCATCGCTCATGCTCCCACCGACAGGTACTACGATGCGGTACGTGCCGGCAAGTTTGACGGTATAGACCATCGCACCTGCTATCAGCTGTACCAGTTCTTTATCAACTACCACAACACGTACAACGCGACCGACACGCTGCACGAGGTGTCCGGTGCCGGTCTGCTCGAGTTCGAGGACCACCAGGATGAGTTTCTGATCAACTGGAAAAACCGGGGATTTCAGACGCTGCTTGATTTGCTCATGGTAAGCAGATGATACGTGCAGGATGGGGAACCCGTTTGCCTTTAACATCTCGTTTACTGAGCAGCGCAAAACACCGGAACAAAACGCCACCCCGATTCCTGTGGAACAGTACACGAAGTTGAATCACGTCGTTCAGTCCATCAGATGGAGTCCGCACGCCGGAGTTTCGGTAGCGTGTACCAATGGGGCCATCTTCACCGCCTCCCACCTCATACTCACCGTTTCGCTTGGCGTGCTGCAAGCCATGCACACCGTCTGGTTCGATCCACCACTGCCACACCCGAAGCAAAACGCCATCGACGGACTGTACATCGGCACGATCGGCAAGATGTTCCTGGAGTTCAGCGAACCCTTCTGGCCGCAGGACAACAGCTGGCACGGGTTCGGGCTGCTGTGGGAGCCGGCCGATCTGGAGCAGCTGCGACGCGACGGCAGGCAGTGGCTTGCCAGTGTGTGCAGTTTCTTCGTGCCGGATCGTACCGAGCGCATACTGGTCGCCTGGATCTACGGGCATGATGCGCGCCTCATGGAGACCCTGCCGGAGGAGGACGTCGTGGACGGGTTAATGTGCTTGTTGCGCAAATTCTTGCCCCACTTCCCGGTGCCGAAGGATGCGGGCGCGGTGAGCTGGTTCTCGCGCAGTCGCTGGCACAGCAATCCACACTTCCGCGGTTCCTACAGCAGCCGATCGATGCGATCCGATGCGGCGCGGGCGTACGCGGCGGATCTAGCCGAACCCCTGACAGGACAACACGTCGGTGGCACACCGATCGTCCAGTTCGCCGGCGAAGCGTCCCATCCGCAGTTCTACTCGACCGTGCAGGGTGCGGTAGCAAGCGGCTGGCGGGAGGCCGATCGCCTTATACAGCTGTACCGGGAACCCGCTTCGGACGTAATTCGTCGCCCTATCGTTATGGGGAAGCTGTAGAGCAACAGTTCCCTCCACCGGCCGCGAGATGGCTCTACCGTTCGCCGTGCAGAAATAGAGAAGGCGCTTGGTTTAAAGTTTTATTGAAGACATGTTTGTTTGTTTTTTATTCAAGTGGTCGATTCGCCGGTTTTGCCCGCCCCCTCTCCGCCCCCTGATTCGCCTCATGTTCACGTGTTCCACACTTCGGTTCAACCGTCGTAAGGAACGAGCGCGCGCGTACGTTTCCAGGGGTTTCCGTAACGTCTGCTATGTCTCTTCCAGTGAAGCGTAGTGCCCCGGCCGTTCCGCACACGCGGAACTGGGGGATGGAGTCGTTCTTGCTAGCCTTACATGAATTAAATTTTCTTACGAGCGAATGAAGTTTTGTATCAGTGTGTTTGTAATCGGGTCACTACGTAGAATTTGCTCTATAACAATGTTTCTCCGCAAAATTTTCTCGCCTCTTCTCTCGCTCTCTATACTATAATTATAAAAACGTATCCTCTTTCCTGTGTCCTTAGCAAGTACTGAGAGTCTCTATTTTTTCTCTTATTTTTAATTTTCGGTCAAAATTGCATCGGAGAGCACACACAAGCGTGTATTTGTAGGTGTGTGTATTTTTAATTCGTACATCCTGTTCCTCCCGCAGATGAGCTGTTTCTTCATCTCTTAAAGCCCTGATCCTTCTCACCAGATTGTACACCACGATTCACCACTAGCTGATGGCTAGTTTTTTTTTTTGGTTGTTACCTTCGTCTGTCTGTGCTGGTGGTTTTCAGTACACTCCGCACATCTCCTTGCGTTTTATCGAACTTAATTGCATCATAATGTTTCCACGATTTGTTAAAAACGTCCAAAAAGGAAATATTTTACACCGATACCAAAGAGAGGAACACGAACGGAAAAAAGTGAATTGATAAAAAAAAAACAAAGGTAAGTAAGTAAATATATCAAAAGAGATCGAACGCGGCTGCGCGCGTTCGAAGAAATGTTTCAAAAAGAAAGCTTAACGCCGGAAGAAGAATCGTAGCAGCGAATGCGCGAAGAAAACAATCTAAGAAATAAGAAACTCCACCCGGTCTCACTCACACACAGCAAAAAGCGTCCGACATAAAAGGTAAAAAATAAATAAATTTTCGTCTAACGCAACCTTTCACCCCCTCTCAACGCGAATACGGTTGGGTGGATGAGGTTCAATTTTTAAAATCTCGCAAGATCGTGTAATCGGTTACGTACGTATTATGACACGAAA
>KZ069426.1:18754-29294 GCA_002091845.1 Anopheles cracens
TCGGGATGCATTTGTTACGGTGCGGCAGTCATTAATGCACCATTTGCGCCACCCTAATCCGGCATTCGGTAGGCCGCGCGGCCATCATCGCCGTCCCAGGCGCCGTCACGTTCGACCGCACCGCCACCGGCTAACCAGCGTCTGATAAATGGAACCGGCGGCGCGCAATCGCGGTCGCCAATAAATAGCGTGTTTACTCTGCAATCCATCCACCCGCGCCGGCTCACGCACGCATCCACCACCACCCCCGGCTCATAAGTCACTCTCGGCCCTGCCGCACCCGTGTGGGTGGTCAGGGTGTGTGTGTGCCCGGAGACAAATGCAACGCGGGCCGCATAATGGATTGTCAAGCCCGTAGCGAATGTGATTTCACTTTCGGTGAGTACGAGTACGCGTTCGATTCGCGGTTGATGATGGTTGATTAGGAACCAGCCGCCTCCTCCCAGCGGGGTGGGTGGCGGCCAATCAGCGGACACCTCGGTGCAGCCGATGCACAAACGTAATGCTCGAGGACCCACGCGCCACCGCAGCCGCAGTCGTGGCTAATTATTATTAATTCAGTGACAATTATTTAGATCACTGCCAATGGAAATAGAAAGTACGGAGCTATCGACGACCATTTTTCTTCCGTTTCCGCTGCCGTGATCTCGCCACTGTGGCCATTTGCATGTTACAGTTTTTTTCTTCTTCTCTATTTACCTCTCCTTGATCGCAACGTGCATTCCTTGGCTAGCCGCTCCGGATCCCTCACACGCTGAACACATCGCATATCGCCACAAACAAACATCGGATATTCTTCATTGATCCGTTCCGCGCGGCGATCGGGGGCTAGAAAGTTGTGCCGATGGCCCCTGCGATCGGGGCTCGATTTGGCTTGGACGTGGACCCGAGCAAAGCATGCAAAATGGCACGACACGGCCGACCAGAACCGCACCAGCGTGATGGCACGCGGGCATGTCACACGGGAAGTCGTCGCCCGGGAAGCGTGTGTACAAAAATGATTGAATTATGATTTTATTGGCGTGGACGGATCGGACGCTTGGCTGGGGTGGAGTGGTTTCCGTTTTTTTCGCGTTGCTTTGCCCTCATGCTGCACGAGTTGTCTAGCATTCCTGTTGTTCGTGTACGGGAACGTGCACGTATTGACAGTCCCCGGGGATCACAGCACGGCACGGTGAATGCAACTCTTTGTGCATCGAGAGTGGCTCGCTGGCCGGTGTGTGTGTTTGTGTAGAACTCGCTCAGCTCCTCACGCGCCGCTCGGTTAATGTTGTACCTTACAGAAAAGCCCATAAATTACACCGTCCCAGAGGAGTGTGTTGTTCGGTTTCGCTGCCCAGCGCATTCCCTTCGCGGCAGGGACACACACAAAACACACATATAAACAATCGGATCAACCTGACGCGAGACACGAATCAGGTCGATGTGTGTTGTGCAAGTGACCCTCGGATGCAGGTGTCCATCTGGGCAAGCCGACGGGAAGGCATGATCTCTTCCATTAGGAGTGTTTTATGAAAATTTCCCCAATACAACTTCCCCCGGTTTTAACCGACAAACGCTGTTCAGTCAATCAGGCTGCATTCAAACTCAACCACAAATGTATGCCCCCTAATACTTGCCCCCACTAATCTCGCGACCGCACATAGCTGTCGTTCCGCGTTTCCGCCACGTTTCGTCAACTCTTTCGACGCCTGTCGGTCGGTGCGGCCCGCGCACACGGTGTCAACAGACAATCAATATTTTTCAAAAATTATCCCACATGTAACTACTCATCGCAATGCATCGCGTACATCTTGCTCAGGTCAGGCGGATCTCCCCACGCGATGGTAACAAGACACCGGGCAAATCTTCCCCTGCCAGTCAACGGCGACCCTGTGCCCGATCTTATCAGCAGGCTAATAAAATCGCCCCCCTCAACTGCTGTCAGCTCCCATAAAATCTACATCCAACCAAATCCCTGAAGTTGAGTCTAATTGAATGTGTCAATCCTCAAACCGGCGGTCCTCCTTCGCCCAGTTAGTTCAAGGCTCCCGGTCTATCGTGAAGTTTGCGGTTTGGTGTTATTTCGTGCATGCTGCTGGCGTACCCTTCATCTGCCCGGTTCTGCGCGAGATGAACTGCAATTGAAATCAATCCATTCGTAGCTTCTGGTGAGTGAAGAATGCATGTTTTTAAAGAAATGTCAAATCTTTACAGTCATTTATATAAATGTAAGATATGACATAGCTGCACGGGCCTTCACATGACAGGCTCGGTATGTCATCAGCACTATCAAGTTATGATGGTAACACATAAATCTAGTAGGCTGATCGTTACTAAAGAGAACAAGAAAGAGTGAACATGATATTTCAAAGTGTGTAAATTATAAGAAAAAAAACTTTATTACACAGATAGCTTTTGAAAAAAAGTGGGTAAAACTGTTAAATTAACAATGCTTTGTTTAAAACTTGTACACATTTTATGGGTTGTTTTCTAGTTGATAACGATAAAGTAAACCGATCGAGGAATGTATTTCTTGTCAAAGAAAACTCAGGTTGGAGTGTGCAAGATCAATTATGTCAGATAGTAACAAATGTAAATATAAGCGCATTTTGTTAAATAAAACTCTTTTCTTTAGAAAAACGTTTCAACAGGATCACATAAGCAAAACTCCCATCACTTGCGTTAAATAATACATTAAATGTGTATGGGAGTGACGGCCTACTCCGTAGATGTGGATGGATAGAAGCCGAGTCTTGTCGCTTTTCTCAATTTATCCGTGATATTGCGTGATACTTCTTACTTTGGTTGCTACTTGTTCAATGTCCGTTTTATTTTTAATTCTCACTGACTGTCACAATTTCAGGGTGTTCTGCATGACATTTGACAGCTGTCAATTGCAAGGTTCGCCTGGCATCTCATTTCTAGTTGCGAAAATCCAACAAAATCGGCGGGAGGAAAAATCGGTACATTTCAATTTTCGAAGCCGACTCCGACTATTGAACTCGGCACGTTGCTGGTCAGGAGAATCTGTAGCACGGTCGCGCCATGCCCTCGATACGGATGTCAAAAGATCACACCCGCGATTTTGTTCCGTGCGCTTTCGACGTACTCTTTGATTCCGTCACGTTGGGAAAGAAGTGTTCGGTGAAGAAGGGAGCAGAATAATTTGCTTTTTTGTTTACGGGTTTCGATTGGCTTTGGTTTTTGGAAATTATAAAACATTGCCGTAGCCTATAATGAGTTGGATGATGTTATAAACATTTAGAACAAGAGTTCCGAATTCTTTAACAATTGAATTGTATAAAATCTTCTACACCTTTATTCTTTTACGATGAATTTCTGTCATGAAAATGCTATAAATAAAGGGCAAAACATAGAAGGCTGTAGAACGGGGAAAAAATGTGAAAATGAAGTCATAAAGACAGAAGTAAATATAAATTACATCCTTTTATTGAAATTTGGAAAACATGCTTTGGAAAATGTCCCAGGACAACTTGGATGGGAAAAGCATGCATGTTACCCCCGGTTTTAACCGACAAACGCTGTTCAGTCAATCAGGCTGCATTCAAACTCAACCACAAATGTATGCCCCCTAATACTTGCCCCCACTAATCTCGCGACCGCACATAGCTGTCGTTCCGCGTTTCCGCCACGTTTCGTCAACTCTTTCGACGCCTGTCGGTCGGTGCGGCCCGCGCACACGGTGTTAGAAATGTTGGGAAATAAATTTTCCCCACAAGCTGCCGGCCATTGCATTCGGCACTCGGCACTCGGCAGAGAAATGCGAGCTCATCGGCTGAAGGTGCACGCGCCACCACGGAACGACCACGACCGAAGAACCAGCCGTCCCCGGCATCGGCATGCACATCAGCGCCGGGGACGAAACTTATCGGGTGATGATGTCAGTGCACTCAGGCACCCCGGGGGCCTGTTTTCCACCGCCCGGTTCTATCCGGCTCCCGCGGGTGCGAGCGGACGCGGTCTGCCGTACGAAAAGTGTGCAGTGTGTTTTCTCAATTTGTAGTAAAATTTATTTTTCACTTTCTTCCGTAATTATTTTCCATTTATTTTATCTTAATAGAGCTATTAATTTTATGGACAGATAAGCAGCCCGGGCCGCATGGCAAACGCGGACGCGCCAGTCACTCAGCGCGCGCCTCACGAAACGTGCGCCGAGGGGATTGTGTCCATTCGGGCGGTGGTTTGGTTCGTTGCTGCCGTCCACCTAACCCTGTGCCTGTGGGTGCGCAGTTAATGAAAAACATTCTACCCTCCAGGGATCGCCGTCAAAGTCAAAAATGCATCGCAGACCGTAAGATATTCTGTATTCTTGGACATTATAAGTTATGAGTAAACAAATATTGCTCAAAGACTACTGAAATTAATATCAAATCTTTGGTACTGCCAGTGTTGAGCTTGCTGATCATTCCAGCGGTTTCCAGGTAGCCTATAACAAATGTAAATATAAGCGCATTTTGTTAAATAAAACTCTTTTCTTTAGAAAAACGTTTCAACAGGATCACATAAGCAACGACAAAACTCCCATCACTTGCGTTAAATAATACATTAAATGTGTATGGGAGTGACGGCCTACTCCGTAGATGTGGATGGATAGAAGCCGAGTCTTGTCGCTTTTCTCAATTTATCCGTGATATTGCGTGATACTTCTTACTTTGGTTGCTACTTGTTCAATGTCCGTTTTATTTTTAATTCTCACTGACTGTCACAATTTCAGGGTGTTCTGCATGACATTTGACAGCTGTCAATTGCAAGGTTCGTCTGGCATCTCATTTCTAGTTGCGAAAATCCAACAAAATGTATGTATTGAATGAATTGAAGTTGAAATTATGTTGAATGATGTCTTCTTTTAAATGATTTATCTTTAAAACAGTAATGATTCCTCTACATTTGTGTCATTGCAGTTCCATTTGCTATACAACAGACAATCAATATTTTTCAAAAATTATCCCACATGTAACTACTCATCGCAATGCATCGCGTACATCTTGCTCAGGTCAGGCGGATCTCCCCACGCGATGGTAACAAGACACCGGGCAAATCTTCCCCCGCCAGTCAACGGCGACCCTGTGCCCGATCTTATCAGCAGGCTAATAAAATCGCCCCCCCTCAACTGCTGTCAGCTCCCATAAAATCTACATTCAACCAAATCCCTGAAGTTGAGTCTAATTGAATGTGTCAATCCTCAAACCGGCGGTCCTCCTTCGCCCAGTTAGTTCAAGGCTCCCGGTCTATCGTGAAGTTTGCGGTTTGGTGTTATTTCGTGCATGCTGCTGGCGTACCCTTCATCTGCCCGGTTCTGCGCGAGATGAACTGCAATTGAAATCAATCCATTCGTAGCTTCTGGTGAGTGAAGAGAATCTGATTCGCCACTTTTACGCCGTTTGTGCGATTTGCGTAAAGCTGGGAGTGCAAGTGGGAGGGCACCACACAATTCCCCGCCGGGCGGAATCATGTTCTTCGTTTCTTCTTTCACTCTCCCTCTCTCTCTTTTTATCGTTTGCCTTCACTGGGAGGTTCTTTTAGCAGGGATATGCTCAAACCATCATGCTTTGATTGGATTGGGTGTGAAATTTTACACATTAAGAGCTCAAGCATCTGTCGCTTGAAGGGGGACGAGAACGTGGAAGCCCTGGAAAGCTCACCAGATAGTAGGCTTAGTTTGCTCCACAGCAGAGGCATCCTGTCGCAGAACATCCCGACTGCATGACGCGAAGATAAGATAAGACAGCTTTGATTGATTCACAATGGTGCGCAGTTAATGAAAAACATTCTACCCTCCAGGGATCGCCGTCAAAGTCAAAAATGCATCGCAGACCGTAAGATATTCGGTATTCTTGGACATTATAAGTTATGAGTAAACAAATATTGCTCGAAGACTACTGAAATTAATATCAAATCTTTGGTACTGCCAGTGTTGAGCTTGCTGATCATTCCAGCGGTTTCCAGGTAGCCTAAAGACTACTGAAATTAATATCAAATCTTTGGTACTGCCAGTGTTGAGCTTGCTGATCATTCCAGCGGTTTCCAGGTAGCCTGGCTTGTTTTATACTCAACTCTTTAACCTCACGTTCTACGCTTTCCATCCTTCGGCAAACCGCACGATGATGTGGCGTTGAGGAGATATTGTTTCATCTTAATGTATCACTCATACCGATTGTACAGTGTGCATCATACGGCTTTTTCTACGCGCCTACCCACCCCGCCACATAAGCGAACGACGAACAAGGGCGCCCTTGCAGCGGAGCGGGTGGCAAAAATGACATGAAAGTAATACCTTTTGTCAGGGTCGTTGCATCGCATGCCGTGCGTAACACACACTGGCACTGGTCGGTACGTGCGCCCAAACGAACGAAAAAGGTTAAATCGAATTAAAATTTCCCACCCCTCCCCGAGGGGTGGCGAACCACTTTTGCGCCTTTCGGACGATCCCGAACGAACTGCCGGCGATCGAACTGCGATGGGGTTCGGGATTTCGGACCCGCGCGATATAAAACGCGCGGTTTCCGTTCGATTCGTAACGCACTTCTGTCACTATTAAGTCCGCCTTAATCAACATAAACTTCAGTTCACGGAACAAGATACTGGCACGTTTCGGCGTTTCGATGAAACGAAAATGGCTCGCGCAAACGATTGGGGCGATTAAAAGCCATTTTTAACACGTCACTTTGGGATGGTGGTAAGTATGTTGTTAAATTTGCCGAGTACGTCCGTTTCAGGCGGCTAGTGGCGGTAATTATTGGCCTTCTTTAGGCCGTCTTTAGATAATTACGGTGTTAAATGGTGCGACTCCATTCCAAACTAAATGGAAGGTTTCAATCATAACAATCAAATTAAATCAGTTTTCATACGATCTTTAACATTGCACACAGCTATTATAGTCTATAAAGTTTATTCTTCAACGTGTCACATACATTTTTTTAAATCCAGAAATTGATTATAGTAATTCCGTCATTGTAAGTACTCGATCTGGCTATTTAAACGGAGAAAGGAGGCCATGCTCCACTCGAGAATGAGGGAAAAGAGATAAAGATTGAGTGTGCAAACTTCTAGAATGATTTTCACAGTTCATATTATATATGCGCACTGTTGAAGAATGGATGAAAACTGCTGTATTATGGAGTTAAACATCCCAAATAAGATTATTCTATTTGGAATTCATTTATTTTTGTTCTCACTTGTCATCGTTTATAATATCTTAAAACTAATCTACAGCTTCTCTTTCACTCCAATCATTTAAAAATCTGATAAGTTAATTACACACAACTTGATTCCACATAGCTCAATTCACCGCCAATAACTCATCCGTATTCTCCATCTAGCATTGAAAAAAAATCCAAAACAAATAGTTTGGATTTGTTGTGCAATTTATCCATTTGCTATCATGCAGCGAAACATGCATTTTCCTTATACAAACCGTACCACTTCCCGCCATGTTCCACAGCCAAGCGCATGTTCATACAAGAACTGGTGTTGTTGAAAGACGCACCGGGTGGAAAATGACAAAAGTCGCACGTTGGAGGGCGCATAGCGGGAAGTTGTGGTACCTGTATCGCATCACCTTACTTTTACATAACATTTCGCATCGAACAAGCAAAACCACTTGCACCGGGCAGAAAAGGAAAGACAACGAACATACGCATCAACAGTTGTCAGCCCGGGGACGACACTGGCGGGCATCCGTGGAGGCAATCGCGCCATTCGTGCCACTTTTCCAGCAGCACCGGTAGGAGGGATTCGAAGCGCTGGAGAAAATGAGAGCAATAAATAGTAGCAGTATCGTGTTTCCAACGCAAAACAACAACCACATGCGGACAACAACAAAAAAGCATCTGCTGCACACAAACGGTCTGCATAAATCAATCCGCAGCAGTACGCAGTGATTACGATGCTGCGCTCGGTTTGCAGAACGCCTCTAAGGTAGCTGGTGAAGTTATTGGAGTTTATTGCTCGCTACCACCAGCTGAGCGCCCTGGGGTGAATGGCCCCGCCCGTTTCATTTGCATACGTGCGTATGCTCATGCTCGGGGAAACTTTTTCTTTTCTTCATTTGAGTTTCTACTTATGCGTCCTTTATTGGATATTCTTTAGATTGCAAGCCTTGTAGTATTCTGCAAGCTAATAAGCTAATTACTATGATATCAATATAAATCTAATAAGGTAATGTGAGTTATAACACATAAATAATATAGAACTGTCCTGATTTTGCTTAGTCGTACTTTTAGTGTAAAACAACAATTTCATTGCTATCATAATTTACACAAATATACAGTAAAAGTACGTATTAAAACATATTGATAGTTACCTAGAGAGGATATTGTTGCACACAGGACATGAAACTGTACTCGTTGGGGAAATGAATATTACGACCACGGCTCGGTTTTGCATGTGACCATTTTTGGGGTCGTCGAGCACGGGAACGCCATTAGTTCGGTCTCCGACACCTTTTTTTTCTTTTGTGCAGCTCAGTATTGCAGCTGGAGTGTGTGATCGTGATTTCCAACGATATCACGAGGAGTGGGCTGCAGTTGGTCTATGTAATCGGATGCGTTTCGCTTTACATAACCTCAAAGCTGAACGCAGCAAACCGGCGAACAAAGAGCAGGGGAGATATCACCAAGCTCTGCAAATAATATTATGTTAAAATCAATATGAACAAAGTATAAGTAATACTTCGTTTGAAAAATCACTATCAAAACGTGCCCGCTCATGCCCAAGGCGTACGTCGCTTCTCCGTAAGAGAGTTCCGAACAAACGCACCATAATGAGAGCAATAAATAGTAGCAGTATCGTGTTTCCAACGCAAAACAACAACCACATGCGGACAACAACAAAAAAGCATCTGCCTCACCCAAGAGCGGCACATCTCGAAAAACCGTCGTACCGTCACCAGCACGGAAATTCAGACCCGTACGTGGCCTGCAGCCGCGTACAAGTGTCATTTGGATGCACTTCGTCCTGCTTTTGCCACCTCCCCAACCCTTGTACGAGCCCGTGGAGCCCGTGCAGCGAACCAGAGTGGTTTTAAGTTGCTCGCGCAAACCTCGCGTCATGTCTCGTTTCTCTTGTCCCCATGCCATTTCCATTCCAAGGCACGGCACGGTGGTTGCGCGAAGCGCCGGATTGAGCGGTCCCGTAGCTGAAAGCTATTTTGCACTAATTAAAACATTTTAGTACTTTTGCTGATTTATTTCAACTACCACTCGTAGACAGACAGAGAGAGAGAGAGAGACAAGAAGGGAAAGCCACAAATGTCTACACCCCGCTGATTTAATTCATTTTCCGGCCAGATTGGAATCCCGATCGCAGGAGAGTTCAAGCAGCATTTTCGCATGTCAATTGTTGTCCACATAAAACAAGAATATTTCTACAACCAAATACATTCTAATTAGAAACAGCAGAATTAAGAGCCATAGACATCATATTATAGAAACATTTTTAGACATACTCAAAATAATGTAGACGTGTACGGAAAACCAACTAAAATTTATTAAACCCCGTACTTCAATTGCGACAATCACATATCGTGGTGTCTTCATAACCTCTTGCCATGGCAAGTCTTCTTGAGGCAACTGAAGATTAAACAGACATTACCCTTTTGACAGGCTGACTCGCTCGAATCGCTGGCCACTTTCTTCCGCATGAGTGATTAGACCGATCATTGGAGCAGACTGATGGCATCTCAGGTGCCGACCACACTAACGGCACGAATATTTCGACGAAGGCGAGCTCCACAGGCCCGCAATCTGAGACCGATCGGTCGGAAATTCTACCGCCAAACCTGCGGCACCGACGATGGCACGGGGACGGCCAAATCGCCGTAGCGAATTAGATTGCCC
Source organism: Anopheles cracens (assembly GCA_002091845.1). NCBI lineage: Eukaryota > Metazoa > Arthropoda > Insecta > Diptera > Culicidae > Anopheles > Anopheles cracens. The sequence goes on from KZ069426.1 coordinate 28,594, forward strand.
TTGCGAATCCCTGCGCGAAGCGGAGATACAAACGCTTCCACGCCGGCTTCCAAAACGAGCCAGTTCATTATGCCGGCCATCCCCGGGCACCTTGGGCGGCCCAGACCGACGCAACGTGCGGTCAATCAAGGAAGACGTCCAAACACGAATGCACTCCACGCGAGCGGGCAGGCGCGCGCGTCTGGATGCACCTCCGATCGCCGAGGATTAGGCACAAGGCCCAACAACAATAACCCCATCGGCACAAGATGCAGCGACCCCGCCAACCCACCGTCCGTCCGGGGCCAGCAAGTGTTTAATCGGATTGGTCTCCATTCGCCCCGCGGCGAGGGCAGCGAACGGTGCCCCGGTTGCGGTTTACGACCGCGCACTTCCGCGGGACACGAGAGCGAATCTTCCCTTTATGTCGCAGGGTAATCCCTGGTCCTTCCTTCGGCCGAGCGGATCCTGCCCGTATCTCCGGCACGGGGGAAAAGGTTCTCCACCGGCCCGGGGTTCACTCTAATTGGCAGGGAAAGAAGATTAGAGAAAATTGCTTTTGACACGCCATCAGCAAACGGCGCACGGGGATGAGGCCGAACCGTTCTCGGCCGGACATCTCGGAATGCGAGTGCGATGTTGTGCGAAAGTGTTTTGCTTGTTTTGCTTGGTTCTTCATTTTTGGAAATGGCGATAAAACACCGTGTAGCTAACACCAACAC
>KZ069429.1:0-15520 GCA_002091845.1 Anopheles cracens
ACCGATGCGGACCCGACCGAATGGGGTCGAACGCCACGAGACGAACATGTATTTATTGACCGCAAGGGCAACGCACACGCATACATCGTTATGGTGTTACGGGTAGCGCCACCGTAACGCGGTTTCACCTGCCGCGCGAAGGGGAAAGAAGGAATTACGGTTTCGGGTTTCGGGGGATTTGAATGTGCGAAAGCGCATTTCTTTTATTTTGGCTTGTTGCCGCCTTCGCCCGGCAGAGGAACTGACCGTGTCTCATTCGATGGCAGGAGAGAGCGGCAAGTGGTAGTAGCCGGTGGGGGGACTCGAGTGCGTGTGGATAAACTCACTTCCCACTCCGAATGAAGGTCCCATTTGCGGGTAATGGGCAGGCTTTGGCAGTGGGAACGATACTGCTTTCTTGGTTCTCTTATTTCTTCAATCTCAATCCTAATCCAGGTTCTTAGTGGCTTACGAGTACAAATATTCAATGGACTATTGGATGAGGTTAGGACATCTTGGACATAGTTAGGACATTTTTTCCTCCTTGAAGCCAGTGATGTCACATTAAAGGTTTGCGTATTAGCTTTTTTCTACAAAACTGTCACACAAAGGACATCTTCTCGAACTAATTCACGTAAGAAAAAAAACTCCTCAAAAGCGCAAAAAATGGAATCATAAAAACGGCTTTTTTCTTGTTCCAGAACCGGCGCTTGCTCTTGGAGTTTCTCGGCACCTGATCATCATAACCATCGGCGGGCATCGGCAGCGTAACACGGTGTACCGTTCGAATATTACCGAAGGTACTTTGCCGTACGCGCGCGGCTCGTCTCACTCGAATCGAAACGATGGTGCAACTCTAATGACGGTGGCCAGGTGTTTCCGGTGTGTATAAAGACGACATCCCTGGGCAGCTTACCGGGTAAGTACGGGCTTCAGCTAGATGGATTGCATTTTATTAAAATGGGTAGCAGCAGGAGCAGCAGCATCGGCAAGGGGAAACAATCGGACGACCGTCCGACCCAACCGGCACGTTGCGCCGTCGGTTGTATCGAGAGGTTTCCGGACTTTCTTTCTCCTTTTATGGCTCATTATGGTTTACGGTGTAATGTAATGAAGATTTCTTGGCCTTCCGCCGTCAATGTTATAGTGCATTCGGAGCTGTTGGAGTAGTTTTACGGTTTCAGAGGTTGCGTTAAGGAAGTAACATAAATAATACAAGTAATGGTTAATTGGAAAATTGGAGCATGTGCAGAAATATTCAAATATTGATGTAAAACTGACAAATGAAGCTGTTTCTGGAGCGTAGAAAAACTGCTGTATAATAGAAGTGGTTAAACTTTTTAATAAATATGGGTAATATGAGATAAACCTAGCAAGTATTTGAGGTTAAAAATTGGCTTTTTAGTTTGTTTTAAAGTAAGATAATGTAAAATTTTATATTTCTTACGTTACAACCAGTATGTGTCATAAAAAGAATGTCTACAATTCTTCTCTAATAGTCCAAATTTGCTTTTTGTGTTAATAAACAATATAGAACAAAGTAATTTACAATTTTACATCTATTTCGAACTTCTTTGTAGGAGTGAACTGCACCTTTGCATGTTTCTCGGATCCCCCGAAGGTAGACGCTCACGTGCGCTCATGGAATCAATAAATTGAATCTACTTGCACAAAACACACACATTCACTCCAAGGCATCAACCTTGTACCACGGTGGTGGCAGAGGCGAAATCGCTATGCTGCCCGACAACACTGCATCGCAATGGGGACGACACCATCTGCGGTTTTATTTCGCGTGTTCGGTTCACGATGACGATGACGGCGGCCGCGCGGCGATAGGATGTCACATTTCCGTACGGGAGGCTCAACATAATAACGACGGGAGCCATACTGTACCCGGGCGGGGGCTTACTGCCAATGTCGCGATTTCTTCCACATCTCGCGAAACACACAGAGAGAGATACAAGGATACCTTCCCTTCTGCTCGGCTGCATCCATCGAACAACAGCACTCCGCGTAAACCTCCGCTCCCATGCATTCTCGGGTTCGCTCGGGTGGCGGGTGAAGTTTTATACACACGGCTTTTCCCGTGCTTTCGCGCCAGCGTCATTCCATTTCCCAACAGATTTTATTCGAGTTTCGGAAGCTAGGAATGAAAAAAAGGATACTTTTATATGCTTCGCCCGGTGAGAGAAGGTGATACTTATGCAAAAAACAAAGCGAATGTGATGGTGGGGCGAACAAAAAGAAGATATCGTCCGTTCGTGCACAGGATGTGTGAAATGGGAATATGTGTGCTGTTGTATGTTAGTTGGGTTGGTTTTGCGTTGCACGTAGCGCGCCTGTATTGAGTTTTGTAAACTGGCCAAGTTAGGATATCTTTAGGGGAATTGTTATTGCCAGCATTTTAATGTGAACGTTTTGTTTTTTATGTGTGAAACTTGTAGTTGAAGATTTTAAATTATGATGTTGAAGTAACCACCTTTCTTATTGTTGTTTTTTCCTGTATGAGAGCATTCGTTTATTATACGTTTGGAAATTAATCATTTTTCACATACAAAACGACAAAAAATAGTTTAAAAATGCAGTAAATTGCACTTTGATCTAATTCGAACATTATTAATATTCTCCTCACGAGTATCAGAAGTAGTACAAGTTCCTATTGTACAAATATTGTAGAGATTGTTACTAATCGTCTGTTCTTTATATTTAAAACTAGCGCTATTTATAGAATATCACTGTTTTTCATCAGTCTTAATCAAAATTGTAAGACACCTACAGAGTTTTAAACAAAATTTTACTGCAATAACCTGTGTTGTATTCGCAAGCGTGAGAGAGCATTAGTGAAGCTCGTTCTTGTTTAAATCTCGAAATCTCGTTTGCAATAAGCATAGAACCACAGTAGGTAGGTTTAATAGGTCTGGAGAGAGAACTAGAAGCAGGTTTATAACGTAAGGTAGATTTAGAATAATATTGAGGTTTAAAAAATAACGTCTAGAAGCAGTGTGTCTTTACAATTGTGAAGCGCACTGTAGAAAAGGTTGATTATAAGCTTTTTATGTTTATTTAGAATGCAAAACTATGTAAACATAACTAGTATTTGGGCAATTTCGTGTTCTTTTAGGTTTTAATAATATTTGTATCAATTGCGTATTCAATCACATACATAAGAAAGAGTTTGAACCAATTTACCTTAGTTTAATTTACAGTGCAAAATGCATTTTTGCAATGATTTCGCGAAACCAATGTACATTTTACTGAACCAATAGATACAGGATCTTCGCCTATTGAAGAGAATAATGTCAAAACAATGTGTTATACGCTCCGTTTCTTTCAATACCAAAAATTCCCAAATCCCATCCGACGCAACAAGCGACTTTCTTAGTGGCTTCGATCTATGCCTGTTTCGAAATCTTCAAACCATTCCATAGGCCAACTCCACAAAAAAAAACAACAGTTTCACTTTGTCAAAAATATTTACCCAAGTCGTTTACCTTATTATAAATAATGACCTCCCTTGCGCCAATGTTTCATACTTTGCGTGCGCGGGGTCTCTCCGCAGAGAGTTCGAATCGTCGGATAGAGATATAAATGCTGATATAGGATAACGCTCGGCATAACGATGCGCGCGAAAACCAGGCCCCGAGTTCGCTCTATATCCGTAAGACAGGCGTGAGCTTCACATTGTGTCCTTCCATCCCCAAACCCCCTTCTCTTCCTCCCCCCCTCCCCCCACGATACTGTACGCGTTTTTGACAAGTCCTCCTCGCGCGACAGCACCCGCGGACGTGGTGGTACTCGACGCGAGAGTTCGTGTACATATTTTAGAGACCCTATTATCCACCATTAACTGTAATGAAGCAGCGGGGTGGGGGCGGTCCTAGGCCGGAAGCGGTAGAAGGTTCCCGCAGATCCAATAACAGCGGTTCGCGGTCGTCGATCCGATGGCAGGATTCTTTTTAATAAAGTGCAGCGACATTCGCGAAGTTACTTGTGAGGATAATAAAGCCATAAAGCCTGGTAAAATGAATACCCGCGACGCGCGGTTGGGCCCAACATTGGTTGCGAGTTTTTTTTGTGTTCGTCCGTACCACAGATGCTTCACTTTCCTTCCGGTTGTTTTTTTTTTTATTGTATTTCCGTTACACTCGGGGGAGAGCAACATTATCTTTTTGCGGTCGATCCGCGCGCGCGATTACGTACGCGCCACTATTGTTCACGCCGAGGTTTTGGAGACTCTCACGACGACGACCCTTCTGCTCGTCGGCGGTCGTCGTGGGTGAGTACGTCGACCTCCCCGTCCCGTCCACGTCAAACGGTGTCCTGTGGGACGCTCTGGGAAAGAACACCGAGGCCGTTAATAAATAATGCAGTAATCCGGGTCCGGGATTAAAACTCTACCGATCGCATCTGCGTCTAGCAGCTCTGGCTCGGAGGGGTACCGAGGGCCACTCTGACGACGTCTTCTATGGGAGGAGTCCCTTTTTTGCGGTTGTGGTTGTGTGTGGCCAGCCTTTCTCTGAACATCCTTTGTCTCTCGGTTGGTATTGGGTTTTTTTTTGTTTCATGTACCGGCGTCTTAAACTATCGTGCCGCTTTTGCATGCACGATGGACATGGAGAGCATCGTACAAGAATAGGGACACGATAGGATTTTATTAGTGTATTTCTATACGATTGTTTAAACGATTTTTTTAATTGGCTCAGGGCGAAGGAGAAAAGTAGGATCTTCTCCCCATATGCTTGCACAATTTGTTAGTGGTTTTATCCTTCAGAAAAACAGTTCTATTGAGTAAAGTTTATTTTAATGTCTGCATTCTCCTCATTAATTCATTTAATAGATAGTTTTATTTTTCCACCAGTTCATACAAACTTTGCATTAGCTACTTTTAAGTCTATTGCTAATTCGTTCAGAATGTTATAAACTATCTACCAAGTTTTGTTAGAACAACTCTTCAACAAGTAATTGCCGTAAGCGACCTAGATCATAATCCATTTCCTTGAAATGAATTCCACCCATCTCAACAAGCAAGTCCATCGTGTCTCTAGCGCCAGGGGTGGGCTATTACTGGTATTTCTGTCATTTGCAAGTAAATACTCTAACAAATTTCAATTTTGCCCGCTTCCTCGATCCCCGTCGGATGATAACAGACAATGATAAAAGATGGTGCTTTATTAATTTCCATACCAACTTTACAGCGGTCGTTCTTGGCGGTGGTATTGTGTTTTTTTGTTGCCGCCCTGCTTGGCAAATCGTTTCAAACTCCCTCGGGGAACTTCCACTTGATAGGTTTTGTGTCTCTGTCGCTTCGTGCGACGCGGGCCGAAGTTTGACTTAGATAGATACAAATTGTAGTTTCCATTGGCTCTTTCTCTCTAGCAAGCGCCGATGGCCAGGTCATCTACTTCCCCTTCCTCCGGATCCTTGGGTAATGATAATATGTGTGTCTTTCTTTCATTTTTCCGCACCATCTCAAGTTGCGGCTTCGAAGCTTATCTTAATCCTTCGGCTAATTGCAATGGATGAAGTGAAAGCGAAACGTGCGACTAAAGAGAGAGAGAGAGAGAGAGAGCGAGGGAGTGCACGAGCGAGTGATAAAGTAATGATTGTCAATTTGCTGGCTTGGGCGCTCATCACGAGGCCAGGATGAGTTCTTCGGGAAGGACTAACTACTGGCGACGGAGGATGAACCAGAGAGGTCCGACAGGACCACTTAATTAGTGAGTTCAAAGACAAATGCGTTCATGGGCGCCATATGTGTGTGTGTTTGGCCGTGCGCTACGGAAAAACTTTGTTCCTTATACTCGGCTACGGGTGTCTGTGATAGAGGCGTGTCGTCGACATTGTTGCGGTATTGGAAGTTGCGTCCTGTGCCTCTCGGTGTGCGGTGTGTGTGGTGAAAGCAGACGACTTTAGAGCAATTAATCAAACCGTGGATGGTTTGGTTGCGGCAATAAGTTGCATTATTTTGCAACGTTTTCTGGATTCATCATCGTTAGGTTCGTAAGCGTATTAATTATCCGAAACTTGCGCTTCCTTCGAGAGAGTGGACATACAATGAGTTATTTACGCTGTGGTTCATGATTTCTTAAGGGTCTAGTTTGAACAAGGAACAACTTTGTCTAGAGTAATTTTGCCTAACCTTTCGGCGATCACTGTTTCGCTAGGAAACATCATTCTTCGTAATGTTTATATATTATGAAGGTACAGCAGTTATATATTATAGCTATCTCTCCAACAACAACCTAGATGACTCTCCCTAGATGACAACTCCAGCAACAATTCGTCTTAAGCAGTTAGCAGTTGCACCGCTTGTTTTATTTTGCTGGTATGCATGCACATGTTGTCATCTAGGGTAGCCTCTTTTGCTTTAGTAATATAGTAATGCTACGTTAGCCATGTTTTTTCCGTGTGTCTGTGGAGTTTTCATATTGGTTTTCCGTCTCCACATCGTGCGCTGCACCGCACGTAAGAGCATCGTTTATCGAGAACACGTACACTCCTACATTCGAACACGAATACGTATGCGAATACATACCATGTCCTCCCTATTTTTCTTCCATTCACACTCGAATATGAACTAACAAACTAAATTTGTTAACATTGAAGAGTCCTTTGCAGGCACGTGACGGCTGACTGAAGGGTCTTCAAGACTCATTTTTGCAATTGACCGTTGAAGGGAGGTAGAGTGTTTGTTTTGCGGATTGTGCTTTTTGTTTCAGTTAGCAACTTCTATGCCAGGCTGCTAAATGAGTACATTTTGTTAATCAATGGTAGTAGCCTAATATGAAAATACGTTCACATTTGTTATCTTGAGTTCGAATTTGAGATTTTTTATTCAACGCTAATCAATTGCATACATCAAATTTACTCTTGTTTATTTATTCGTTTATACATGTTGACTTTTTCAATAAATTTAAATTTCAATTGTGTATATAAACAAAACTTTTAAAAACTTGTAGAACATTCATTCGTACTGGTGACAGCACATCATCTGCCTGCCTGAAACAAGAATGAATGCATCCCCAACCTACTCGCAAAACCCATTGCGAAATTGTCAAACCCCTCCACCGTAACGTAATGTTGCGCGACTTATCGACGAGCGTCCTCCATAAAACGTCAAACGGTGCACGGTAAAGAAAGGTGATTTTATGAGTTTCCTGCTGGAAACATATTTCACTCTCCACTAACTTCAACAAGTGCCAAATTCAATTTACTCACAAGCGATCGTTCTGCTGCGCTGCTTTCCGCTGCTCTTGCGCACCCTTCTATCCCTCCCACTCGTCTCCACCCATACCCCTTCAAAATCAGCCGGTAACATCCTTATGGTTATGACATCTTCGCATGATTATATTTACTCCAATCGACATCGGCAGTGCGGGGTCACAGCTGGGCATGCTGCTGCTGCTGAGGAATGCTGCTCTTTTTCCATTCCAGCAGCAGCTCCACTGCTTTGCTGCCGCTGTCTCTGGTAGTTGGTGTGTTGGTCGAGAAATAAAATAAACCTCGTCGGCAAAAACCGCCCGGAATGCCCTTACAATGTTGGTTTTGCTTCCCGGTGTGGGGTGGAAAACCGTTTGATCGTCATTCAAGTATGCCGCGCTGTAAACGTTGACTGCTCTTCGTGGCAAAAATGAAGAAAATGGGTTAGAGGGCACAGAAATTAATTACTTTTTGTGTTTGATAATTTTCTGTCCCCGCGCTGTTTGTTGGGTCACTCCGCTTTCCGGACATGCTGTCCATTGTGTTGATAAAAGAAACGAACGATGGCCAAGAAGGCGGTGCGCTTCGGCTCGTTCGCCTGTTTTCCTCCGTGCGACCGATGAGACATGGTGAGATTTCCCACGTTTCGGAATAAGGCTTTCCTTTGCCTCGTATGTGCCCTGCTCCTAACCCGATCCTGGTTTGTCTGGTGTGTGCTTTACCTGTTTTTTTTTTCTCTCTCTCTTCACATTATTTTCAGCTTCTTTCTCACACCCGAGTGCTGCTAACGTTGCTCAAGATTGCTCTTTCCGTGCCATGCCAGCTCGTCGCTCGTCGGTCGGAACGTTGTCGCGTACGGTGATGTGTGTTTACCTTTTCCCCGGCGTCACGTCGAATCGGATTTGCTGCACTTTTGTGTTGCCGTGTCATTCTGGTGCCGCCGTGTAGAGGGTGGGGTTGCCACATGCTCATGCCACTCGGCTCGGAAGCGGGAAAACGATTTGTTGTGGCTTTTGGATCGTTTGATTGAATGGTGGCGCTTTTCTTTGCGCTTCGGGTAGTTAACGGCGTTGACGCGCGCTCTCCATACAATGGCGAGCGCAGCGAGTGTATAGGGTGAAAAGCAAGCAGCGTACTTGTTTGCTGTTGCACAGGGATGAATTGTGTAAAGGCACGGGGCTTGCAAAAGGATGCATTGATGAAAGGGTATGGTTATGGCAAGTGAAAAGGGGATACATAATTGAATGCGTCTTTTATAGTTTTCATAGGTTACATTTTGCTTTATATATTTCTATAAGTTAATGTTTTTATGGCGTATTCGATTACTTGTATATTTTTTTCATTGTCCGTGTTTTATCCGTGTTTATCAGTCTGAATTTGATCAACCTCAAAGAGAAAGTGAAAGTTTTGGAGAAAGTGCAAGGAATCGCTACTGTCATAAGCTGTACGAGTTGATGCTAACCTCAATATACTGGCCTGGTCATGTCAGTAGAATGACACCGGAGTATCCAGCCCGTGGGGTACTTTTAAACCATCCACTTCAGTCCAGGCTCTGACTGCCAGGGATTTTCTGTGATATATCTTCCGTCTATTTAACATAAATGTATGATACTATGATTTAATGGGGTATCGCATAAAGAGGTTCATTTAGTGACGAAGTGAGAACGAGCATATCTTTTTTGGCAAAAAGATAGGTTAATTAAATTTACGTATTCCTATCCGCAATCAAGGAAATCGTTATACACAATTGAATAGCCGAGTTCCTTATGATGTTATTGTCAATGAAATATGTGTATAATATCGATTTCATTTGATTGTCTCATAATGCCTCATTTTTACTACTGAATGCGATTGTTTATTTAATTTTAATGCGATATTGTGTAGTTCAATTGAACCCTCATAGCTCTGCATAAGATTTTAATGAGGAAAGTGCGTCATAACTAAAGCAGATGTGGAGAAAAAGGCAAGATAGTTGTAGTATAACCTATCCGATACGTGCCAGCTCAAACACGATAGGGCACCGTTTGTCAAAATGTACAACACTTGAGACATGATTGTTCTAATTCAAGATCAACACACTTGAACTCCACGACGCTTCAGGCAAAAGGGTTGATTTTTCGACAGTTTAACCGGCAAGGACATGCCTACGGGTAAGGATGGGAAGTGTATGGGCTCGACGGTCGCTGCACCATGTTGTTAACCAATCTTCTTGTCATCTCCAATCCAATGTCGTTTTTTTTTTGTGCACGCTGTGCAGCCCTCAACCTGATCCGATTCATCCGATCCAGGCTCAGCAGGTGGGCGGTATGATGTTGGCCCACCAGCCCGTGACGTGACTATGCGCACCCCTTTTTCGCCTGGTTTTTTTTTGCAGGCACTCTCAAAAATCCCTGTGCGACCCTTCGAACGAGCAACAGTCATCTGGGTTTGCATCGTCCGGCGAGGGGCATAGTTTGGCGAAATACTTTGATTAAAAATTTCCTCCAGCAAACATTCTAATTTCCTTCCATCCAATTGACTCCGTCCGGTCAGGATAACTACCTAGCCGGCTGCAGTGTGGGAGAGAGAGAGAGAGGGAGGGTAAAACTCAATTCTGCGTTGATGATTTTCACCCGGAGGAATCGGTGACAAAAAGGCGAAAGAATGGGCGGACACGGAACGAGCGGCCGGCGGAGTAATTCCAGCGAGGAAGTTGGGCGAGATGAGTGAGACACGTTTGTACTTCGGGTGGGATAACGAAGTCATCCTGTCTGCCATTCGCTAACCACCGTTCGGGCGTAGCTGAGCTAGAATGCGTTTCGAATTTCCTTTCCGCCGTCAGATTAGAGCGCAGGAACCGGGGCATGAAGCGTCCGGACAGAAGGCCGCACTAGTGGAGGCCTCTCCGGCAGACCAAGACGGAAACAATGGGAGCACGGTAGTGCGGGCGCCGGTGGTAGACATCGTGATACCACCGTTCTCAGGTGAGTTGCCATCGGTGGTTGGAAATGGACTACCTGAAACCAGTGACTCCTTCCCACCGGGAGCGCCGTATGCGAATGACGGACTTCGTCCGAGCGTACACGGGAACGACAACGGCGACCAACAAACGACCTCACCAAACGGTGACGGGCAACGGAACGTTGATAGACATGCGCCCATGGCGGTGCAAACATATTTTGCGATTTGGAAAAATTGAATTAATTTTCATAACAAGCACACAACAGCGCACGGGAAGGAGGACATCAGCCGCAAGCTGATGGAAGGGACGATGGGCTCAGGTGCACTCGTCCATCCGTCCGTCCGTACCGAGCTTGTGCATTGCACCACTAGGAAGAAGATGGCTGGGCGAGGAAAAGTATAAAAAAAACACACACACACACACAAGTGCTGCCGTATTGGTACTGTGGTGGAGTTGTTGCGCAAGGGTTGAAATTTGGCCCCACTGCATGGAGATGATGATTGATCGTGTCTCGTCATTTATGTGGGGTGGAAAAATCGGCTTCCATTTGATGGGCAGTAATCAAAATGGAGTTTTCAGAGTGCGCTCGAGGTTACGGGCGGTACCTTTTAGATTCATTTTTTTACGAAATTACGAAGCATTTTGGTCCAGAATGCCCCCCCCCCCCAAACTTGTAATTGGTTTTCAATATGTAGTACAAGAACCGGTCAAACTTGTTGCTCATACCATTTGTGATGAATTTCATCTTGTTTTATGTTTTTTTTCTACTATATGCTTAAATATTCTTGTTTGATTTCGTAACTAACTTCATCTTTACATGAACCTTCACGCTTTCTCTCTTGTATAATGCTTCTAGAATGGTATTAGTATACAGATTAACAAACCTACAATGGGCATGTGTTATCCTAGGCAATATTTCCGAACCATAAGTTAAAATCCATTAATTCAATCCATGTTTATATTAGAAGATTATTAGAAGATATCGTGATAATTTAAAGTTTTTTGTATTTTAAATGAAATTCAATCAACGGTGACGGGCAACGGAACGTTGATAGACATGCGCCCATGGCGGTGCAAACATATTTTGCGATTTGGAAAAATTGAATTAATTTTCATAACAAGCACACAACAGCGCACGGGAAGGAGGACATCAGCCGCAAGCTGATGGAAGGGACGATGGGCTCAGGTGCACTCGTCCATCCGTCCGTCCGTACCGAGCTTGTGCATTGCACCACTAGGAAGAAGATGGCTGGGCGAGGAAAAGTATAAAAAAAACACACACACACACACAAGTGCTGCCGTATTGGTACTGTGGTGGAGTTGTTGCGCAAGGGTTGAAATTTGGCCCCACTGCATGGAGATGATGATTGATCGTGTCTCGTCATTTATGTGGGGTGGAAAAATCGGCTTCCATTTGATGGGCAGTAATCAAAATGGAGTTTTCAGAGTGCGCTCGAGGTTACGGGCGGTACCTTTTAGATTCATTTTTTTTACGAAATTACGAAGCATTTTGGTCCAGAATGCCCCCCCCCCAAACTTGTAATTGGTTTTCAATATGTAGTACAAGAACCGGTCAAACTTGTTGCTCATACCATTTGTGATGAATTTCATCTTGTTTTATGTTTTTTTTCTACTATATGCTTAAATATTCTTGTTTGATTTCGTAACTAACTTCATCTTTACACGAACCTTCACGCTTTCTCTCTTGTATAATGCTTCTAGAATGGTATTAGTATACAGATTAACAAACCTACAACGGGCAGGTGTTATCCTAGGCAATATTTCCGAAACATAAAGTAAAATCCATTAATTAAAACCATTTTTATATTAGAAGATTATTAGAAGATATCGTGATAATTTAAAGTTTTTTGTATTTTAAATGAAATTCAATCAATAAATCAAACTAATAAACTAATGATAATTGGAAATGAAAAACGAAAAAAACGAGTTTGTCTGTAAAATAAAAAAACTAAAACATGAATTGTATGTACAATGTCCTAACGTATTCCAACAAAAGTAGATGAAATTGTACTACTTATTACTTATACAATTTGACAATACGTCCACCAAGGTCGTCATACTTATAAATAAAAAAAATACAACTTATAAACTTAGAACAACTTAGAAAAGATGAATTCTATTGGAATTACGAATAAATTGTAATTGGAGCGACTCTTTTTAAACTGATATTACTGCTTCTTTTTATTCTCACTCATGTTTAAGCTCACATTTTGATAGTTGATTCATTTAACCGACCTGTTTAACCACCTTGGGTTTCGTTTTTACTTGTACTGCAAGAAATGCGAATTGGAGCGACTCTTTTTAAACTGATATTACTGCTTCTTTTTCTTCTCACTCATGTTTAAGCTCACATTTTGATAGTTGATTCATTTAACCGACCTGTTTAACCGCCTTGGGTTTCGTTTTTACTTGTACTGCAAGAAATGCGACAGAATGCGGGTGAGAGTCACATTTCGATGCTTTGCAATGTGAATTACGGTGTGGATCAGCACTCCACCATTATTTGGTTAATGCATACCGACAACACCTAAAGCTATGCAATTCGCATTACATCCATAAGCGGTTTCCTCAATAAAACATTATTCCCTAGTTTCAAAGGGAAGATCAATTTATTCCATTTCATGTGAAAAATTATAATTAATGCACCTTTATAAGGTTCAGAAAAGTTTATCGATTATATTGAAACTGTCGAAGGGTTTCGTTGTGTTTATGTTACCCAGCTTCCGATGACCTCAATCGAACCATTTACCTCTCGAATATTGGAACAAATGTCTAGCTTTTCTAGTACCAACATATCACTGCGTATTGCCCCGATGGCACACGCGGAAATTTGATTACATATTCACGTTGTTCGCGATATTTTTTTCCCACAACTCACTGTAATAATATATCCTGCTCTACTCTCCTGGCCCTGGCCCCGGCCCTTCGGGAGGACTGTAGGCGAGTAAATCCCATTACCTGACGCTCGTCTGCGAATGACAGACAGCGCGGTGACCACACACACACGCTCTTTCTCTCCAATCACGAACGCTCTGTTCGTCCAAAGGGGAATTTTGTTTATTTTTTGTTTGCTCCACCAGCTTCCATAACCCAGCAGGAGAACGGAAATCCCATGCATATATACCCGTTCGAATTCGAACAGGTTGTGCATTGTGTGGGCTGCCAGCGTGTTCGCTATCCGGTTCGCGAGCCGGATGGAAGAAAATCGAGCCACTGTGCGTGCGGCAGGGAAATTGAATTAAATTTTTGGTTTTACATTACCCATACGGCAGTGGGCATTCGAACAATGTAGATCCACTTGTAGGGGACGACCCCCCCTGAAATCTCTTTGTTTCATGACTGCAGTGCCGCCTTTTTTGCACCACAATAAAGCCACTCCCACCCCGCCCGCCATCCATCCCTTCGCATCCACTGAGATCGATTATTTATCGTGGTTCCGTTGCCTGTCAAATTTCAAACATCGAACGACATAAATATTGCATGACAGCATGACCCCATTCGCCGGGCGGACAGGCTCGTGTCAATGCGCCAACCATCGCCGAAGGGCATCGTGTGGGTGGGTACGATCCACGTTGCTGGATGGTGAGGAAAATTGCATATTTCTTCACGTAATCGCCATGGGCACAGTGTTGGACAAGATTTGAGCTAATTGAGCTGCAGAGAATGCATTTTGTTGGAGATAGTACATTTCAAGTATAGTCAGGCGGTAAAGCGTTTGATAAAATGTGCACCTTATATTGTATATATAAGGTTAAGCTTATTATTCTCATAATTTATGTTTATTGGTTCTTATGTATTTTTCTCAGCTATTGCGGTCAGGCCTACAATTGATGTGTGTTATTTCGTTTTCTATTCGAATAAATCGTGATATCATGTTTTGTATAACACCTACGTTTGTTAATTAAGCCAAAACAAATAAACCAATGATAATGGGCTAATCAATAAGTCGTACACTTTCAAACACTGACATATCAAATTTTTGCGCCCAAATTTATGCAATATGTGCTTCATAAAGAAGATTACAGTTAAATAAAGCTCCAACTTCTATTTCGGGACATGTTGCTCCACCGTGAACAGGACCAGATGGGGTAACATGCTCTAATGATGCGTTTGTGTACTGCACATTTTATATTTTTGCGCTGATTTAGTTAATTTCCGCCAGAAAGTATGCAATGTGCACCACACGAACGCTGTAGTAACGCTTTATTTGTCTGATATTTCTCCCTTTGGATAACGTGGTTTGTTGAACGGATTAATTTCTTTTCGCTTAATGAGACATACAAACAAATTATAATTTATTTTTATATTTCCAAAAAATGTGATAAAGAAGTTGCATGAAATAAGGACCTTTTCAAAAGCGCGTATGCCTAACAAAATGTTTTGTTGTATATGATATACATACCAACTTACCTTTTTTGTCAAATTATTGTCTCTTAATCATTACCATAGGCCTGCTAGGCGAGTCATAAGCTGCAATTGTTGTTTCATGCACTTTACACATCAATAATGCAGGTGTCTGTCGTTCGATCTTTGTCGCCCGGTACGAATGAGTCAACCTCAGAACTATTAAAGGATCGAATGTGAAAGCTATTACGAGAGGGCGGCGGAAGGGCCGTGATGCCTACGTTGCCGTAGGCGATACTTATCCCGCTTTTTGTGCTTCTTTTTCCAGTGCAAAGCGAATGTATTATTAGCTCACGGCAGCGCCACAGCCGGCAGGGTAGAAGTGTCATCTATCTTTTTCGTTATTTGAATACACTGACACCTTTTTTATCTGCTCTGTCAGCCAGCCACAAAACTCACTTGCACACACATACTGTTAGGTCCATGCAACATTTCACACCGATGCGCGCCTATGCGGGGAGGTGTTTAGAGAAATAATTGAATAACGATATCCAGAATCTATCACACCTGGAGAGAGAGGAGAGTGAGAGCGAGAAGCGAGGCCCTGGGCGTATGTGCCCTACCAGGCGTCTCCATCGTCCATCGAAGCGCACAGAACAACAAAGCAAAGCTTCGGCTACAATGCTTGCGCTTATCTAATATTGGCTCGAGACACGGGTGTTATTTTGTTGCTGAGCCGACACTCGGTTGCCCCCGATTCGGTCAAGAAAGGAGCTCTTCTCGAAGAAAAGGATGTGCTTTTGAAGGATGTGCTGCAGCCAGCCCCGGTCTAGGGTCGTAGCCTGCTCGGTGGTATGCCTTATGGTAATGGACTCCGGCTGACCATCCGTTGCAGATAAAGCTGGGTCCATAATGTAATACACTTATTTCAGGCCCGGGCTGTGTGAACAAAAGCAGGTCAAAACACGATGACTCTATACTACTCTCGGGACGCAGGTGCGTTGCGCTCATGGAGGTGAATGTTTGAAGATG
>KZ069429.1:15530-37884 GCA_002091845.1 Anopheles cracens
TAAGAGCCTTTTCGACTTCAAACAAAGTCATTTGCACTCGCTCTTTGAAGTTGTGTCATGCACATGCAAGCAGCAACAGCAGCAGCAGGGGCCTCCGATTCAGAAGCGAACCGTTCCGGAGCAATGGAGCTGGAAAATATTAACGAAATTGTGTAAAGGTGAGGCGTGGAGTTTGCGTTCGACTGAGCTTTGGAGCTGAGCATCAGGCCGGCCCCCTTGTGCGGTTGCGTGTGTGTTTTTCTGTGTTTAAGAAGATTGTTTGATATTCATAGCACTTATTATGTCTTCGGCAGATAACGCACCGCAAAGGCAGGGGACGGGTGCTACGGATGGAATAAATTGGGTAAAATGTTTGATGTTTAAATCATGATGTTCGATGCACGATAAAGGAGTTTTCGTTTAGTTTCTCATTGGTGTGTTAATTATCGATCGGACTTTTATTGCTTTACTTGATAAAGTTTGATTATTTTATTCTTAAAGGTTTCTACATGAAAACTAACTCTTGTATCTGTGTAAATTTTGTTTATTTTTTGCTTATTAGAAGCTGACAGCTAAATGTAAAAAATAATACCGTTCATTTTAAATTGGATCACCACTACACGTGTAAATACAAATAGTTTTCTCACTGAACATCATACCGCCCACCTGCTGAGCCTGGATCGGATGAATCGGATCAGGTTGAGGGCTGCACAGCGTGCACAAAAAAAAAACGACATTGGATTGGAGATGACAAGAAGATTGGTTAACAACATGGTGCAGCGACCGTCGAGCCCATACACTTCCCATCCTTACCCGTAGGCATGTCCTTGCCGGTTAAACTGTCGAAAAATCAACCCTTTTGCCTGAAGCGTCGTGGAGTTCATGCAGTGGGGCCAAATTTCAACCCTTGCGCAACAACTCCACCACAGTACCAATACGGCAGCACTTGTGTGTGTGTGTGTTTTTTATACTTTTCCTCTCCCAGCCATCTTCTTCCCAGTGGTGCAATGCACGAACTCGGTACGGACGGACGGATGGACGAGTGCACCTGAGCCCATCGTCCCTTCCATCAGCTTGCGGCTGATGTCCTCCTTCCCGTGCGCTGTTGTGTGCTTGTTATGAAAATTAATTCAATTTTTCCAAATCGCAAAATATGTTTGCACCGCCATGGGCGCATGTCTATCAACGTTCCGTTGCCCGTCACCGTTTGGTGAGGTCGTTTGTTGGTCGCCGTTGTCGTTCCCGTGTACGCTCGGACGAAGTCCGTCATTCGCATACGGCGCTCCCGGTGGGAAGGAGTCACTGGTTTCAGGTAGTCCATTTCCAACCACCGATGGCAACTCACCTGAGAACGGTGGTATCACGATGTCTACCACCGGCGCCCGCACTACCGTGCTCCCATTGTTTCCGTCTTGGTCTGCCGGAGAGGCCTCCACTAGTGCGGCCTTCTGTCCGGACGCTTCATGCCCCGGTTCCTGCGCTCTAATCTGACGGCGGAAAGGAAATTCGAAACGCATTCTAGCTCAGCTACGCCCGAACGGTGGTTAGCGAATGGCAGACAGGATGACTTCGTTATCCCACCCGAAGTACAAACGTGTCTCACTCATCTCGCCCAACTTCCTCGCTGGAATTACTCCGCCGGCCGCTCGTTCCGTGTCCGCCCATTCTTTCGCCTTTTTGTCACCGATTCCTCCGGGTGAAAATCATCAACGCAGAATTGAGTTTTACCATTCCTCTCTCTCTCCCGCTCCCTCTGCAGCCGGCTAGGTAGTTATCCTGACCGGACGGAGTCAATTGGATGGAAGGAAATTAGAATGTTTGCTGGAGGAAATTTTTAATCAAAGTATTTCGCCAAACTATGCCCCTCGCCGGACGATGCAAACCCAGATGTCTGTTGCTCGTTCGAAGGGTCGCACAGGGATTTTTGAGAGTGCCTGCAAAAAAAAACCAGGCGAAAAAGGGGTGCGCATAGTCACGTCACGGGCTGGTGGGCCAACATCATACCGCCCACCTGCTGAGCCTGGATCGGATGAATCGGATCAGGTTGAGGGCTGCACAGCGTGCACAAAAAAAAACAACATTGGATTGGAGATGACAAGAAGATTGGTTAACAACATGGTGCAGCGACCGTCGAGCCCTTACACTTCCCATCCTTACCCGTAGGCATGTCCTTGCCGGTTAAACTGTCGAAAAATCAACCCTTTTGCCTGAAGCGTCGTGGAGTTCAAGTGTGTTGATCTTGAATTAGAACAATCATGTCTCAAGTGTTGTACATTTTGACAAACGGTGCCCTATCGTGTTTGAGCTGGCACGTATCGGATAGGTTATACTACAACTATCTTGCCTTTTTCTCCACATCTGCTTTAGTTATGACGCACTTTCCTCATTAAAATCTTATGCAGAGCTATGAGGGTTCAATTGAACTACACAATATCGCATTAAAATTAAATAAACAATCGCATTCAGTAGTAAAAATGAGGCATTATGAGACAATCAAATGAAATCGATATTAGACACATATTTTATTGACAATAACATCATGAGGAACTCGGCTATTCAATTGTGTATAACGATTTCCTTGATTGCGGATAGGAATACGTAAATTTAATTAACCTATCTTTTTGCCAAAAAAGATATGCTCGTTCTCACTTCGTCACTAAATGAACCTCTTTATGCGATACCCCATTAAATCATAGTATCATACATTTATGTTAAATAGACGGAAGATATATCACAGAAAATCCCTGGCAGTCAGAGCCTGGACTGAAGTGGATGGTTTAAAAGTACCCCACGGGCTGGATACTCCGGTGTCATTCTACTGACATGACCAGGCCAGTATATTGAGGTTAGCATCAACTCGTACAGCTTATGACAGTAGCGATTCCTTGCACTTTCTCCAAAACTTTCACTTTCTCTTTGAGGTTGATCAAATTCAGACTGGGTCCAGATGTCTCAAAGCCGGACGTGAGCACTGGGACAATCGGTAATATTTTAGGTCTATTCCACTCGTTCAATTACGTCTACCTTCCCTCACGGATAAAACACGGACAATGAAAAAAATATACAAGTAATCGAATACGCCATAAAAACATTAACTTATAGAAATATATAAAGCAAAATGTAACCTATGAAAACTATAAAAGACGCATTCAATTATGTATCCCCTTTTCACTTGCCATAACCATACCCTTTCATCAATGCATCCTTTTGCAAGCCCCGTGCCTTTACACAATTCATCCCTGTGCAACAGCAAACAAGTACGCTGCTTGCTTTTCACCCTATACACTCGCTGCGCTCGCCATTGTATGGAGAGCGCGCGTCAACGCCGTTAACTACCCGAAGCGCAAAGAAAAGCGCCACCATTCAATCAAACGATCCAAAAGCCACAACAAATCGTTTTCCCGCTTCCGAGCCGAGTGGCATGAGCATGTGGCAACCCCACCCTCTACACGGCGGCACCAGAATGACACGGCAACACAAAAGTGCAGCAAATCCGATTCGACGTGACGCCGGGGAAAAGGTAAACACACATCACCGTACGCGACAACGTTCCGACCGACGAGCGACGAGCTGGCATGGCACGGAAAGAGCAATCTTGAGCAACGTTAGCAGCACTCGGGTGTGAGAAAGAAGCTGAAAATAATGTGAAGAGAGAGAGAGAAAAAAAACAGGTAAAGCACACACCAAACAAACATGGATCGGGTTGGGAGCAGGGCACATACGAGGCAAAGGAAAGCCTTATTCCGAAACGTGGGAAATCTCACCATGTCTCATCGGTCGCACGGAGGAAAACAGGCGAACGAGCCGAAGCGCACCGCCTTCTTGGCCATCGTTCGTTTCTTTTATCAACACAATGGACAGCATGTCCGGAAAGCGGAGTGACCCAACAAACAGCGCGGGGACAGAAAATTATCAAACACAAAAAGTAATTAATTTCTGTGCCCTCTAACCCATTTTCTTCATTTTTGCCACGAAGAGCAGTCAACGTTTACAGCGCGGCGTACTTGAATGACGATCAAACGGTTTTCCACCCCACACCGGGAAGGAAAACCAACATTGTAAGGGCATTCCGGGCGGTTTTTGCCAACGAGGTTTATTTTATTTCTCGACCAACACACCAACTACCGGAGACAACGGCAGCAGAGCAGTGGAGCTGCTGCTGGAATGGAAAAAGAGCAGCATTCCTCAGCAGCAGCAGCAGCATGCCCAGCTGTGACCCCGCACTGCCGATGTCGATTGGAGTAAATATAATCATGCGAAGATGTCATAACCATAAGGATGTTACCGGCTGATTTTGAAGGGGTATGGGTGGAGACGAGTGGGAGGGATAGAAGGGTGCGCAAGAGCAGCGGAAAGCAGCGCAGCAGAACGATCGCTTGTGAGTAAATTGAATTTGGCACTTGTTGAAGTTAGTGGAGAGTGAAATATGTTTCCAGCAGGAAACTCATAAAATCACCTTTCTTTACCGTGCACCGTTTGACGTTTTATGGAGGACGCTCGTCGATAAGTCGCGCAACATTACGTTACGGTGGAGGGGTTTGACAATTTCGCAATGGGTTTTGCGAGTAGGTTGGGGATGCATTCATTCTTGTTTCAGGCAGGCAGATGATGTGCTGTCACCAGTACGAATGAATGTTCTACAAGTTTTTAAAAGTTTTGTTTATATACACAATTGAAATTTAAATTTATTGAAAAAGTCAACATGTATAAACGAATAAATAAACAAGAGTAAATTTGATGTATGCAATTGATTAGCGTTGAATAAAAAATCTCAAATTCGAACTCAAGATAACAAATGTGAACGTATTTTCATATTAGGCTACTACCATTGATTAACAAAATGTACCATTTAGCAGCCTGGCATAGAAGTTACCAACTGAAACAAGAAGCACAATCCGCAAAACAAACACTCTACCTCCCTTCAACGGTCAATTGCAAAAAGGAGTCTTGAAGACCCTTCAGTCAGCCGTCACGTGCCTGCAAAGGACTCTTCAATGTTAACAAATTTAGTTTGTTAGTTCATATTCGAGTGTGAATGGAAGAAAAATAGGGAGGACATGGTATGTATTCGCATACGTATTCGTGTTCGAATGTAGGAGTGTACGTGTTCTCGATAAACGATGCTGTTACGTAGGTGCAGCGCACGATGTGGAGACGGAAAACCAATATGAAAACTCCACAGACACACGGAAAAAACATGGCTAACGTAGCATTACTATATTACTAAAGCAAAAGAGGCTACCCTAGATGACAACATGTGCATGCATACCAGCAAAATAAAACAAGCGGTGCAACTGCTAACTGCTTAAGACGAATTGTTGCTGGAGTTGTCATCTAGGGAGAGTCATCTAGGTTGTTGTTGGAGAGATAGCTATAATATATAACTGCTGTACCTTCATAATATATAAACATTACGAAGAATGATGTTTCCTAGCGAAACAGTGATCGCCGAAAGGTTAGGCAAAATTACTCTAGACAAAGTTGTTCCTTGTTCAAACTAGACCCTTAAGAAATCATGAACCACAGCGTAAATAACTCATTGTATGTCCACTCTCTCGAAGGAAGCGCAAGTTTCGGATAATTAATACGCTTACGAACCTAACGATGATGAATCCAGAAAACGTTGCAAAATAATGCAACTTATTGCCGCAACCAAACCATCCACGGTTTGATTAATTGCTCTAAAGTCGTCTGCTTTCACCACACACACCGCACACCGAGAGGCACAGGACGCAACTTCCAATACCGCAACAACGTCGACGACACGCCTCTATCACAGACACCCGTAACCGAGTGTAAGGAACAAAGTTTTTCCGTAGCGCACGGCCAAACACACACACACACATATGGCTCCCATGAACGCATTTGTCTTTGAACTCACTAATTAAGTGGTCCTGTCGGACCTCTTTGGTTCATCCTCCGTCGCCAGTAGTTAGTCCTTCCCGAAGAACTCATCCTGGCCTCGTGATGAGCGCCCAAGCCAGCAAATTGACAATCATTACTTTATCACTCGCTCGTGCACTCCCTCGCTCTCTCTCTCTCTCTCTCTTTAGTCGCACGTTTCGCTTTCACTTCATCCATTGCAATTAGCCGAAGGATTAAGATAAGCTTCGAAGCCGCAACTTGAGATGGTGCGGAAAAATGAAAGAAAGACACACATATTATCATTACCCAAGGATCCGGAGGAAGGGGAAGTAGATGACCTGGCCATCGGCGCTTGCTAGAGAGAAAGAGCCAATGGAAACTACAATTTGTATCTATCTAAGTCAAACTTCGGCCCGCGTCGCACGAAGCGACAGAGACACAAAACCTACTGATCAAGTGGAAGTTCCCCGAGGGAGTTTGAAACGATTTGCCAAGCAGGGCGGCAACAAAAAAACACAATACCACCGCCAAGAACGACCGCTGTAAAGTTGGTATGGAAATTAATAAAGCACCATCTTTTATCATTGTCTGTTATCATCCGACGGGGATCGAGGAAGCGGGCAAAATTGAAATTTGTTAGAGTATTTACTTGCAAATGACAGAAATACCAGTAATATCCCACCCCTGGCGCTAGAGACACGATGGACTTGCTTGTTGAGATGGGTGGAATTCATTTCAAGGAAATGGAGTGTGATCTAGGTCGCTTACGGCAATTACTTGTTGAAGAGTTGTTCTAACAAAACTTGGTAGATAGTTTATAACATTCAGAACGAATTAGCAATAGACTTAAAAGAGCTAATGCAAAGTTTGTATGAACTGGTAGAAAAATAAAACTATCTATTAAATGAATTAATGGGGAGAATGCAGACATTAAAATAAACTTTACTCAATAGAACTGTTTTCTGAAGGATAAAACCACTAACAAATTGTGCAAGCATATGGGGAGAAGATCCTACTTTTCTCCTTCGCCCTGAGCCAATTAAAAAAATCGTTTAAACAATCGTATAGAAATACACTAATAAAATCCTATCGTGTCCCTATTCTTGTACGATGCTCTCCATGTCCATCGTGCATGCAAAGGCGGCACGATAGTTTAAGACGCCGGTACATGAAACAAAAAAAACCCAATACCAACCGAGAGACAAAGGATGTTCAGAGAAAGGCTGGCCACACACAACCACAACCGCAAAAAAGGGACTCCTCCCATAGAAGACGTCGTCAGAGTGGCCCTCGGTACCCCTCCGAGCCAGAGCTGCTAGACGCAGATGCGATCGGTAGAGTTTTAATCCCGGACCCGGATTACTGCATTATTTATTAACGGCCTCGGTGTTCTTTCCCAGAGCGTCCCACAGGACACCGTTTGACGTGGACGGGACGGGGAGGTCGACGTACTCACCCACGACGACCGCCGACGAGCAGAAGGGTCGTCGTCGTGAGAGTCTCCAAAACCTCGGCGTGAACAATAGTGGCGCGTACGTAATCGCGCGCGCGGATCGACCGCAAAAAGATAATGTTGCTCTCCCCCGAGTGTAACGGAAATACAATAAAAAAAAACAACCGGAAGGAAAGTGAAGCATCTGTGGTACGGACGAACACAAAAAAAAAACTCGCAACCAATGTTGGGCCCAACCGCGCGTCGCGGGTATTCATTTTACCAGGCTTTATGGCTTTATTATCCTCACAAGTAACTTCGCGAATGTCGCTGCACTTTATTAAAAAGAATCCTGCCATCGGATCGACGACCGCGAACCGCTGTTATTGGATCTGCGGGAACCTTCTACCGCTTCCGGCCTAGGACCGCCCCCACCCCGCTGCTTCATTACAGCTAATGGTGGATAATAGGGTCTCTAAAATATGTACACGAACTCTCGCGTCGAGTACCACCACGTCCGCGGGTGCTGTCGCGCGAGGAGGACTTGTCAAAAACGCGTACAGTATCGTGGGGGGAGGGGGGGAGGAAGAGAAGGGGGTTTGGGGATGGAAGGACACAATGTGAAGCTCACGCCTGTCTTACGGATATAGAGCGAACTCGGGGCCTGGTTTTCGCGCGCATCGTTATGCCGAGCGTTATCCTATATCAGCATTTATATCTCTATCCGACGATTCGAACTCTCTGCGGAGAGACCCCGCGCACGCAAAGTATGAAACATTGGCGCAAGGGAGGTCATTATTTATAATAAGGTAAACGACTTGGGTAAATATTTTTGACAAAGTGAAACTGTTGTTTTTTTTTTTGTTTGTGGAGTTGGCCCTAGGAATGGTTTGAAGATTTCGAAATAGGCATAGATCGAAGCCACTAAGAAAGTCGCGTGTTGCGTCGGATGGGATGAATTTTTGGTATTGAAAGAAACGGAGCGTATAATAGATTGATTTCACATTATTCTCTTCAGCTGGCAGTAAGCCCCCGCCCGGGTACAGTATGGCTCCCGTCGTTATTATGTTGAGCCTCCCGTACGGAAATGTGACATCCTATCGCCGCGCGGCCGCCGTCATCGTCATCGTGAACCGAACACGCGAAATAAAACCGCAGATGGTGTTGTCCCCTATTGCGATGCAGTGTTGTCGTGCAGCATAGCGATTTCGCCTCTGCCACCACCGTGGTACAAGGTTGATGCCTTGGAGTGAATGTGTGTGTTTTGTGCAAGTAGATTCAATTTATTGATTCCATGAGCGCACGTGAGCGTCTACCTTCGGGGGATCCGAGAAACATGCAAAGGTGCAGTTCACTCCTACAAAGAAGTTCGAAATAGATGTAAAATTGTAAATTACTTTGTTCTATATTGTTTATTAACACAAAAAGCAAATTTGGACTATTAGAGAAGAATTGTAGACATTCTTTTTATGACACATACTGGTTGTAACGTAAGAAATATAAAATTTTACATTATCTTACTTTAAAACAAACTAAAAAGCCAATTTTTAACCTCAAATACTTGCTAGGTTTATCTCATATTACCCATATTTATTAAAAAGTTTAACCACTTCTATTATATAGCAGTTTTTCTACGCTCCAGAAACAGCTTCATTTGTCAGTTTTACATCAATATTTGAATATTTCTGCACATGCTCCAATTTTCCAATTAACCATTACTTGTATTATTTATGTTACTTCCTTAACGCAACCTCTGAAACCGTAAAAAAAAAACAACAATAAGAAAGGTGGTTACTTCAACATCATAATTTAAAATCTTCAACTACAAGTTTCACACATAAAAAACAAAACGTTCACATTAAAATGCTGGCAATAACAATTCCCCTAAAGATATCCTAACTTGGCCAGTTTACAAAACTCAATACAGGCGCGCTACGTGCAACGCAAAACCAACCCAACTAACATACAACAGCACACATATTCCCATTTCACACATCCTGTGCACGAACGGACGATATCTTCTTTTTGTTCGCCCCACCATCACATTCGCTTTGTTTTTTGCATAAGTATCACCTTCTCTCACCGGGCGAAGCATATAAAAGTATCCTTTTTTTCATTCCTAGCTTCCGAAACTCGAATAAAATCTGTTGGGAAATGGAATGACGCTGGCGCGAAAGCACGGGAAAAGCCGTGTGTATAAAACTTCACCCGCCACCCGAGCGGTGCTGTCGCGCGAGGAGGACTTGTCAAAAACGCGTACAGTATCGTGGGGGGAGGGGGGGAGGAAGAGAAGGGGGTTTGGGGATGGAAGGACACAATGTGAAGCTCACGCCTGTCTTACGGATATAGAGCGAACTCGGGGCCTGGTTTTCGCGCGCATCGTTATGCCGAGCGTTATCCTATATCAGCATTTATATCTCTATCCGACGATTCGAACTCTCTGCGGAGAGACCCCGCGCACGCAAAGTATGAAACATTGGCGCAAGGGAGGTCATTATTTATAATAAGGTAAACGACTTGGGTAAATATTTTTGACAAAGTGAAACTGTTGTTTTTTTTTTTGTTTGTGGAGTTGGCCCTAGGAATGGTTTGAAGATTTCGAAATAGGCATAGATCGAAGCCACTAAGAAAGTCGCGTGTTGCGTCGGATGGGATGAATTTTTGGTATTGAAAGAAACGGAGCGTATAATAGATTGATTTCACATTATTCTCTTCAGCATGCGAAGATCATGTATCTATTGGTTCAGTAAAATGTACATTGGTTTCGCGAAATCATTGCAAAAATGCATTTTGCACTGTAAATTAAACTAAGGTAAATTGGTTCAAACTCTTTCTTATGTATGTGATTGAATACGCAATTGATACAAATATTATTAAAACCTAAAAGAACACGAAATCGCCCAAATACTAGTTATGTTTGCATAGTTTTGCACTCTAAATAAACATAAAAAGCTTATAATCAACCGTTTTCTACAGTGCGGTTCACAATTGTAAAGACACACTGCTTCTAGACGTTATTTTTTAAACCTCAATATTATTCTAAATCTACCTTACGTTATAAACCTGCTTCTAGTTCTCTCTCCAGACCTATTAAACCTACCTACTGTGGTTCTATGCTTATTGCAAACGAGATTTCGAGATTTAAACAAGAACGAGCTTCCATTAGAGTTGCACCATCGTTTCGATTCGAGTGAGACGAGCCGCGCGCGTACGGCAAAGTACCTTCGGTAATATTCGAACGCTATACCATGTTACGCTGCCGATGCCCGCCGATGGTTATGATGATCAGGTGCCGAGAAACTCCAAGAGCAAGCGCCGGTTCTGGAACAAGAAAAAAGCCGTTTTTATGATTCCATTTTTTGCGCTTTTTAAGAGTTTTTTTTGTGTCTTACGTGAATTAGTTCGAGAAGATGTCCTTTGTGTGACAGTTTTGTAGAAAAAAGCTAATACGCAAACCTTTAATGTGACATCACTGGCTTCAAGGAGGAAAAAATGTCCTAACTATGTCCAAGATGTCCTAACCTCATCCAATAGTCCATTGAATATTTGTACTCGTAAGCCACTAAGAACCTGGATTAGGATTGAGATTGAAGAAATAAGAGAACCAAGAAAGCAGTATCGTTCCCACTGCCAAAGCCTGCCCATTACCCGCAAATGGGACCTTCATTCGGAGTGGGAAGTGAGTTTATCCACACGCACTCGAGTCCCCCCACCGGCTACTACCACTTGCCGCTCTCTCCTGCCATCGAATGAGACACGGTCAGTTCCTCTGCCGGGCGAAGGCGGCAACAAGCCAAAATAAAAGGAATGCGCTTTCGCACATTCAAATCCCCCGAAACCCGAAACCGTAATTCCTTCTTTCCCCTTCGTGCGGCAGGTGAAACCGCGTTACGGTGGCGCTACCCGTAACATAACGATGTGTGCGTGTGCGTTGCCCTTGCGGTCAATAAATACATGTTCGTCTCGTGGCGTTCGACCCCATTCGGTCGGGTCCGCATCGGTAAACTTTACGTCCCAAATGCCACGCAGCATCTCTCAAGAGTCACATAAATCCCCACCGTAAGGAGCTAATGCCGGCGCCGGTGTTGTGACACCATCGCACGACTACACATCCTCCGGTCCGTGTCAGAATGGCTGCCCGCGCTCGTACAACACCACCGTGGGGATTTATGAAACCAGATATCACACCATCATAGGCCCTATCAACGTGTAATGGGAAGAACGGTCCCGGTTCGAGACGTTCTTTGATACGTCCAGCGTCTGATACGCGTCTTATGAGCAGGCAGGGTGCCGTGCCTTGCAAACGAACGCATGACGTACCTTACAACACCAAGTGTAATATATAATAATTTATTATTTTAATAGCATCTATTACCCACGCGTTCCTGGAGCGGTTTGCTCGAAGAATTTCACTCGGCGCGTTTTAGAAATTAAGGAACAAGAATACACGCTGTGACTCGGTTGTTGTACTGATACTGCCAATTGAGTTATCTTTATTATTTCTGTACGAAAAATACGCACATAATTTAGACTAAATAGTGTTCAAAGTTCTTCCTGTCTTCCGATTTTCTTAAAAATATCCACACGGTAGACAAATGCATACCTTACAGAAGAATTTTATCGCACATATTGAAATAAATTGACCTAATTTAGATTTCCAAAAACCTTAGTTTGCTCCTGGTGGAAGAATTTACCGAACGCGTGAGTGTTCCTAAACAAATAATAATGTTTACGTCGTGTTTCAAGAACCTGCTCGAAGTTGAACATATGTTGTGTGTGTTCCGATTACCCGGAAACGGTCAGATCTATCGAGAAGTGGTTACCTGAAGTTTTCAAGACAAGATTTTTGTGAAGTATTTTGTCAATTTTTCGTTTCGTAAAGTATTTTGATCGTTGTTAGGAGTAAAGATCAAGTTTGTTGTAAATTGACAGCTACATCTACTATTTTTGTTGATCAATTGGGCGGGGAGTTTTATCAGTTCAGTATCAGTGCACTAAATATGCTAATTTTATAAACCGATTCGTTTCTTTACCGTGACTCTTCATATTTCTCTAGAGTACACCAACATCTTAGGCTCATTAGTTGTGTCAAAGTCCTAAGAACCCAATGATTGCCTTGAGAAAAAGTGTAGGTCTTAAGAGATTGGTCTTTTAAACTTGATACGTTGTGTTAAGCTTTTTACATATATTTTCATAATATACTATGGATATCAACACGCACCTTCTTTAGAGGTGCAACATTAGTTTTCTTCTTTGGCATAACCATCATGGCGTATTTCGACTTATTAGACTGATTTATACCTCCATAGCTAGACAGTCAATCGTTGCTAGTGGCAGGCGGTCCAGATAGGATTGTTATACCGGTCCTGTCGTATGAAAACTGGTACCTCTACGATTAAGGCTTAGAAGACGGATACATGAGATAGGTACAGTTTAAGCTAATATTAGCACATTTCTATTACAACTATTTTAATTAATTAGGTCATATCGAAACTAAACAAAAAAAATAGAAGCATATACACCTATTGCAAAAAGAGAACAAAAACCTTCCAAGCGTGCCAAACTCACCAGATGGAAAAGCCACAGAGGACCGCGACGAAATGGATTTTTAAGCCCAACGCAAACGTACCGGACGATAGATTTCTGCACGGATCGTACCACCGGTATCGGTTGTGCAGGTGGCCAATATTGTCAACCGAAAGTCTAAAATCCCCTTGAAACCAAATCCATCGGCCAGGCGCTATGTGGCCAGGAGAGAGAAAAACAAAAAAATACGAAAATCTGCCGAAAAATGACCAAACCATCTGGAACCTGCGCTGTTCACATAGGCATTGTGCAGACACACACACAAGTGGATCAATGGAACGGAAAATCTAAATCCATCAAAATCCGTGCCCAAATAAAACTGTAAAATTGAAATGGCGCACACCGCAGCTCTGCTGAGGGTGCTGTTTCGTTCCGAGAGAGGCTTTCTAAGCAGGTGAGCTTAACCACACAAATGTTCTTGCTACTTTCACCGCACTCGCTTCTTAAGGGGAAACGTTAGTAGCGGAGAAGAGTGCGGCTTACACTTTCACCCCAAACCACTTCTTTCCCGCCCTAACCAAAAACTGGAGAAGCGATGATGAGTAGTTTTTTTGTTGTTTTACTTGAGTGAGTGCGCTGTGTTTACTTACGAATCTTTGCAACTAGAGTTCGTCGATGTTTTCGTTGTCGAAAGCTAACAAATGAAATTTGAGCGAATTGATTTCGTGCTGTCCGGTCCCCTTTCGTGTGATGCGGTGCTCTCCCTGATGCTGATTCTAACCGGTACCATAGGCAGGAAGGATCATATTATTTCGAGCCACATATCCATGCCAAAAACCATTATCAAACCCCCTTTTTCCGTCCATCCCGCGCCATCGCCAGTGCGAAGAAGGATGCACATGGTATGTTTTGTCCATCAAAACATGTCCCGGTGCCGGTTTCCTACGTACTACTCTCAGTTCATCCAACTGAGGGTAGCGTGGGCATGTGTTTTTTTTTATTAATCACCAGCACTATTTTGTTAGGCTTAGAGGGGGAAAAAGAACGCATTTCTGTTCACGGCAAGCCAGCCACGCAAATCACCCCTTCTTTTCCAAGCGCACCCCACCCCATAATCCTTCCCCGGCGTAATGGGCATTAGATTTCCCGCATTGCACTCCGGGAGGAGTTTTGCGGGTGAGCGTCCTTCGAGCCGGTAGGAAAATATGACCTCCTCCTTATGAGTGTGTGCGTCTCATGTTGTCATAATTAATGCCGATGAAAGTCTTGCACGGGGACGTCGTTGGTGCGGCAGCGCAATGTTTAGGGACGTTCGTTCGAGCAGGTCTTTGCTGGTGTTTTTATTTCATAACCCTCCCAGACTTTCATCGGCATTAATTATGACAACATGAGACGCACACACTCATAAGGAGGAGGTCATATTTTCCTACCGGCTCGAAGGACGCTCACCCGCAAAACTCCTCCCGGAGTGCAATGCGGGAAATCTAATGCCCATTACGCCGGGGAAGGATTATGGGGTGGGGTGCGCTTGGAAAAGAAGGGGTGATTTGCGTGGCTGGCTTGCCGTGAACAGAAATGCGTTCTTTTTCCCCCTCTAAGCCTAACAAAATAGTGCTGGTGATTAATAAAAAAAAACACATGCCCACGCTACCCTCAGTTGGATGAACTGAGAGTAGTACGTAGGAAACCGGCACCGGGACATGTTTTGATGGACAAAACATACCATGTGCATCCTTCTTCGCACTGGCGATGGCGCGGGATGGACGGAAAAAGGGGGTTTGATAATGGTTTTTGGCATGGATATGTGGCTCGAAATAATATGATCCTTCCTGCCTATGGTACCGGTTAGAATCAGCATCAGGGAGAGCACCGCATCACACGAAAGGGGACCGGACAGCCCGAAATCAATTCGCTCAAATTTCATTTGTTAGCTTTCGACAACGAAAACATCGACGAACTCTAGTTGCAAAGATTCGTAAGTAAACACAGCGCACTCACTCAAGTAAAACAACAAAAAAACTACTCATCATCACTTCTCCAGTTTTTGGTTAGGACGTGAAAGAAGTGGTTTGGGGTGAAAGTGTAAGCCGCACTCTTCTCCGCTACTAACGTTTCCCCTTAAGAAGCGAGTGCGGTGAAAGTAGCAAGAACATTTGTGTGGTTAAGCTCACCTGCTTAGAAAGCCTCTCTCGGAACGAAACAGCACCCTCAGCAGAGCTGCGGTGTGCGCCATTTCAATTTTACAGTTTTATTTGGGCACGGATTTTGATGGATTTAGATTTTCCGTTCCATTGATCCACTTGTGTGTGTGTGTGCACAATGCCTATGTGAACAGCGCAGGTTCCAGATGGTTTGGTCATTTTTCGGCAGATTTTCGTATTTTTTTGTTTTTCTCTCTCCTGGCCACATAGCGCCTGGCCGATGGATTTGGTTTCAAGGGGATTTTAGACTTTCGGTTGACAATATTGGCCACCTGCACAACCGATACCGGTGGTACGATCCGTGCAGAAATCTATCGTCCGGTACGTTTGCGTTGGGCTTAAAAATCCATTTCGTCGCGGTCCTCTGTGGCTTTTCCATCTGGTGAGTTTGGCACGCTTGGAAGGTTTTTGTTCTCTTTTTGCAATAGGTGTATATGCTTCTATTTTTTTTGTTTAGTTTCGATATGACCTAATTAATTAAAATAGTTGTAATAGAAATGTGCTAATATTAGCTTAAACTGTACCTATCTCATGTATCCGTCTTCTAAGCCTTAATCGTAGAGGTACCAGTTTTCATACGACAGGACCGGTATAACAATCCTATCTGGACCGCCTGCCACTAGCAACGATTGACTGTCTAGCTATGGAGGTATAAATCAGTCTAATAAGTCGAAATACGCCATGATGGTTATGCCAAAGAAGAAAACTAATGTTGCACCTCTAAAGAAGGTGCGTGTTGATATCCATAGTATATTATGAAAATATATGTAAAAAGCTTAACACAACGTATCAAGTTTAAAAGACCAATCTCTTAAGACCTACACTTTTTCTCAAGGCAATCATTGGGTTCTTAGGACTTTGACACAACTAATGAGCCTAAGATGTTGGTGTACTCTAGAGAAATATGAAGAGTCACGGTAAAGAAACGAATCGGTTTATAAAATTAGCATATTTAGTGCACTGATACTGAACTGATAAAACTCCCCGCCCAATTGATCAACAAAAATAGTAGATGTAGCTGTCAATTTACAACAAACTTGATCTTTACTCCTAACAACGATCAAAATACTTTACGAAACGAAAAATTGACAATATACTTCACAAAAATCTTGTCTTGAAAACTTCAGGTAACCACTTCTCGATAGATCTGACCGTTTCCGGGTAATCGGAACACACACAACATATGTTCAACTTCGAGCAGGTTCTTGAAACACGACGTAAATATTATTATTTGTTTAGGAACACTCACGCGTTCAGAAATTCTTCCACTAGGAGCAAACTAAGGTTTTTGGAAACCTAAATTAGGTCAATTTATCTCAATATGTGCGATAAAGTTCTTCTGTAAGGTATGCTTTTGTCCGTAATTGCGTCCACTTTGTCCACCGTGTGGATATTTTTAAGAAAATCGGAAGACAGGAAGAACTTTGAACACTATTTAGTCTAAATTATGAGCGTATTTTTCGTACAGAAATAATAAAGATAACTCAATTGGCCGTATCAGTACAACAACCGAGTCACAGCGTGTATTCTTGTTCCTTAATTTCTAAAACGCGCCGAGTGAAATTCTTCGAGCAAACCGCTCCAGGAACGCGTGGGTAATAGATGCTATTAAAATAATAAATTATTATATATTACACTTGGTGTTGTAAGGTACGTCATGCGTTCGTTTGCAAGGCACGGCACCCTGCCTGCTCATAAGACGCGTATCAGACGCTGGACGTATCAAAGAACGTCTCGAACCGGGACCGTTCTTCCCATTACACGTTGATAGGGCCTATGATGGTGTGATATCTGGTTTCATAAATCCCCACGGTGGTGTTGTACGAGCGCGGGCAGCCATTCTGACACGGACCGGAGGATGTGTAGTCGTGCGATGGTGTCACAACACCGGCGCCGGCATTAGCTCCTTACGGTGGGGATTTATGTGACTCTTGAGAGATGCTGCGTGGCATTTGGGACGTAAAGTTTACCGATGCGGACCCGACCGAATGGGGTCGAACGCCACGAGACGAACATGTATTTATTGACCGCAAGGGCAACGCACACGCATACATCGTTATGGTGTTACGGGTAGCGCCACCGTAACGCGGTTTCACCTGCCGCGCGAAGGGGAAAGAAGGAATTACGGTTTCGGGTTTCGGGGGATTTGAATGTGCGAAAGCGCATTCCTTTTATTTTGGCTTGTTGCCGCCTTCGCCCGGCAGAGGAACTGACCGTGTCTCATTCGATGGCAGGAGAGAGCGGCAAGTGGTAGTAGCCGGTGGGGGGACTCGAGTGCGTGTGGATAAACTCACTTCCCACTCCGAATGAAGGTCCCATTTGCGGGTAATGGGCAGGCTTTGGCAGTGGGAACGATACTGCTTTCTTGGTTCGCTTATTTCTTCAATCTCAATCCTAATCCAGGTTCTTAGTGGCTTACGAGTACAAATATTCAATGGACTATTGGATGAGGTTAGGACATCTTGGACATAGTTAGGACATTTTTTCCTCCTTGAAGCCAGTGATGTCACATTAAAGGTTTGCGTATTAGCTTTTTTCTACAAAACTGTCACACAAAGGACATCTTCTCGAACTAATTCACGTAAGAAAAAAAACTCCTCAAAAGCGCAAAAAATGGAATCATAAAAACGGCTTTTTTCTTGTTCCAGAACCGGCGCTTGCTCTTGGAGTTTCTCGGCACCTGATCATCATAACCATCGGCGGGCATCGGCAGCGTAACACGGTGTACCGTTCGAATATTACCGAAGGTACTTTGCCGTACGCGCGCGGCTCGTCTCACTCGAATCGAAACGATGGTGCAACTCTAATGACGGTGGCCAGGTGTTTCCGGTGTGTATAAAGACGACATCCCTGGGCAGCTTACCGGGTAAGTACGGGCTTCAGCTAGATGGATTGCATTTTATTAAAATGGGTAGCAGCAGGAGCAGCAGCATCGGCAAGGGGAAACAATCGGACGACCGTCCGACCCAACCGGCACGTTGCGCCGTCGGTTGTATCGAGAGGTTTCCGGACTTTCTTTCTCCTTTTATGGCTCATTATGGTTTACGGTGTAATGTAATGAAGATTTCTTGGCCTTCCGCCGTCAATGTTATAGTGCATTCGGAGCTGTTGGAGTAGTTTTACGGTTTCAGAGGTTGCGTTAAGGAAGTAACATAAATAATACAAGTAATGGTTAATTGGAAAATTGGAGCATGTGCAGAAATATTCAAATATTGATGTAAAACTGACAAATGAAGCTGTTTCTGGAGCGTAGAAAAACTGCTGTATAATAGAAGTGGTTAAACTTTTTAATAAATATGGGTAATATGAGATAAACCTAGCAAGTATTTGAGGTTAAAAATTGGCTTTTTAGTTTGTTTTAAAGTAAGATAATGTAAAATTTTATATTTCTTACGTTACAACCAGTATGTGTCATAAAAAGAATGTCTACAATTCTTCTCTAATAGTCCAAATTTGCTTTTTGTGTTAATAAACAATATAGAACAAAGTAATTTACAATTTTACATCTATTTCGAACTTCTTTGTAGGAGTGAACTGCACCTTTGCATGTTTCTCGGATCCCCCGAAGGTAGACGCTCACGTGCGCTCATGGAATCAATAAATTGAATCTACTTGCACAAAACACACACATTCACTCCAAGGCATCAACCTTGTACCACGGTGGTGGCAGAGGCGAAATCGCTATGCTGCCTAATTTACAATTTTACATCTATTTCGAACTTCTTTGTAGGAGTGAACTGCACCTTTGCATGTTTCTCGGATCCCCCGAAGGTAGACGCTCACGTGCGCTCATGGAATCAATAAATTGAATCTACTTGCACAAAACACACACATTCACTCCAAGGCATCAACCTTGTACCACGGTGGTGGCAGAGGCGAAATCGCTATGCTGCACGACAACACTGCATCGCAATAGGGGACAACACCATCTGCGGTTTTATTTCGCGTGTTCGGTTCACGATGACGATGACGGCGGCCGCGCGGCGATAGGATGTCACATTTCCGTACGGGAGGCTCAACATAATAACGACGGGAGCCATACTGTACCCGGGCGGGGGCTTACTGCCAATGTCGCGATTTCTTCCACATCTCGCGAAACACACAGAGAGAGATACAAGGATACCTTCCCTTCTGCTCGGCTGCATCCATCGAACAACAGCACTCCGCGTAAACCTCCGCTCCCATGCATTCTCGGGTTCGCTCGGGTGGCGGGTGAAGTTTTATACACACGGCTTTTCCCGTGCTTTCGCGCCAGCGTCATTCCATTTCCCAACAGATTTTATTCGAGTTTCGGAAGCTAGGAATGAAAAAAAGGATACTTTTATATGCTTCGCCCGGTGAGAGAAGGTGATACTTATGCAAAAAACAAAGCGAATGTGATGGTGGGGCGAACAAAAAGAAGATATCGTCCGTTCGTGCACAGGATGTGTGAAATGGGAATATGTGTGCTGTTGTATGTTAGTTGGGTTGGTTTTGCGTTGCACGTAGCGCGCCTGTATTGAGTTTTGTAAACTGGCCAAGTTAGGATATCTTTAGGGGAATTGTTATTGCCAGCATTTTAATGTGAACGTTTTGTTTTTTATGTGTGAAACTTGTAGTTGAAGATTTTAAATTATGATGTTGAAGTAACCACCTTTCTTATTGTTGTTTTTTTCCTGTATGAGAGCATTCGTTTATTATACGTTTGGAAATTAATCATTTTTCACATACAAAACGACAAAAAATAGTTTAAAAATGCAGTAAATTGCACTTTGATCTAATTCGAACATTATTAATATTCTCCTCACGAGTATCAGAAGTAGTACAAGTTCCTATTGTACAAATATTGTAGAGATTGTTACTAATCGTCTGTTCTTTATATTTAAAACTAGCGCTATTTATAGAATATCACTGTTTTTCATCAGTCTTAATCAAAATTGTAAGACACCTACAGAGTTTTAAACAAAATTTTACTGCAATAACCTGTGTTGTATTCGCAAGCGTGAGAGAGCATTAGTGAAGCTCGTTCTTGTTTAAATCTCGAAAAAAAAAAAAAACAACAGTTTCACTTTGTCAAAAATATTTACCCAAGTCGTTTACCTTATTATAAATAATGACCTCCCTTGCGCCAATGTTTCATACTTTGCGTGCGCGGGGTCTCTCCGCAGAGAGTTCGAATCGTCGGATAGAGATATAAATGCTGATATAGGATAACGCTCGGCATAACAAAAAAAAACAACAGTTTCACTTTGTCAAAAATATTTACCCAAGTCGTTTACCTTATTATAAATAATGACCTCCCTTGCGCCAATGTTTCATACTTTGCGTGCGCGGGGTCTCTCCGCAGAGAGTTCGAATCGTCGGATAGAGATATAAATGCTGATATAGGATAACGCTCGGCATAACGATGCGCGCGAAAACCAGGCCCCGAGTTCGCTCTATATCCGTAAGACAGGCGTGAGCTTCACATTGTGTCCTTCCATCCCCAAACCCCCTTCTCTTCCTCCCCCCCTCCCCCCACGATACTGTACGCGTTTTTGACAAGTCCTCCTCGCGCGACAGCACCCGCGGACGTGGTGGTAACAACAGCACTCCGCGTAAACCTCCGCTCCCATGCATTCTCGGGTTCGTTCGGGTGGCGGGTGAAGTTTTATACACACGGCTTTTCCCGTGCTTTCGCGCCAGCGTCATTCCATTTCCCAACAGATTTTATTCGAGTTTCGGAAGCTAGGAATGAAAAAGGATACTTTTATATGCTTCGCCCGGTGAGAGAAGGTGATACTTATGCAAAAAACAAAGCGAATGTGATGGTGGGGCGAACAAAAAGAAGATATCGTCCGTTCGTGCACAGGATGTGTGAAATGGGAATATGTGTGCTGTTGTATGTTAGTTGGGTTGGTTTTGCGTTGCACGTAGCGCGCCTGTATTGAGTTTTGTAAACTGGCCAAGTTAGGATATCTTTAGGGGAATTGTTATTGCCAGCATTTTAATGTGAACGTTTTGTTTTTTATGTGTGAAACTTGTAGTTGAAGATTTTAAATTATGATGTTGAAGTAACCACCTTTCTTATTGTTGTTTTTTCCTGTATGAGAGCATTCGTTTATTATACGTTTGGAAATTAATCATTTTTCACATACATATTGAGGTTTAAAAAATAACGCCTAGAAGCAGTGTGTCTTTACAATTGTGAACCGCACTGTAGAAAACGGTTGATTATAAGCTTTTTATGTTTATTTAGAGTGCAAAACTATGCAAACATAACTAGTATTTGGGCGATTTCGTGTTCTTTTAGGTTTTAATAATATTTGTATCAATTGCGTATTCAATCACATACATAAGAAAGAGTTTGAACCAATTTACCTTAGTTTAATTTACAGTGCAAAATGCATTTTTGCAATGATTTCGCGAAACCAATGTACATTTTACTGAACCAATAGATACAGGATCTTCGCCTATTGAAGAGAATAATGTCAAAACAATGTGTTATACGCTCCGTTTCTTTCAATACCAAAAATTCATCCCATCCGACGCAACACGCGACTTTCTTAGTGGCTTCGATCTATGCCTATTTCGAAATCTTCAAACCATTCCTAGGGCCAACTCCACAAACAAAAAAAAAAACAACAGTTTCACTTTGTCAAAAATATTTACCCAAGTCGTTTACCTTATTATAAATAATGACCTCCCTTGCGCCAATGTTTCATACTTTGCGTGCGCGGGGTCTCTCCGCAGAGAGTTCGAATCGTCGGATAGAGATATAAATGCTGATATAGGATAACGCTCGGCATAACGATGCGCTACTGTACCCGGGCGGGGGCTTACTGCCAATGTCGCGATTTCTTCCACATCTCGCGAAACACACAGAGAGAGATACAAGGACACCTTCCCTTCTGCTCGGCTGCATCCATCGAACAACAGCACTCCGCGTAAACCTCCGCTCCCATGCATTCTCGGGTTCGTTCGGGTGGCGGGTGAAGTTTTATACACACGGCTTTTCCCGTGCTTTCGCGCCAGCGTCATTCCATTTCCCAACAGATTTTAATTAGTTTAATTTACAGTGCAAAATGCATTTTTGCAATGATTTCGCGAAACCAATGTACATTTTACTGAACCAATAGATACAGGATCTTCGCCTATTGAAGAGAATAATGTCAAAACAATGTGTTATACGCTCCGTTTCTTTCAATACCAAAAATTCCCAAATCCCATCCGACGCAACAAGCGACTTTCTTAGTGGCTTCGATCTATGCCTGTTTCGAAATCTTCAAACCATTCCATAGGCCAACTCCACAAAAAAAAACAACAGTTTCACTTTGTCAAAAATATTTACCCAAGTCGTTTACCTTATTATAAATAATGACCTCCCTTGCGC
>KZ069432.1:7895-22245 GCA_002091845.1 Anopheles cracens
CTTGTAGTAGCCTTGGTCTAAACTGTACGGTAATTCCCTATTACAATATGTTTTTGTTACCGCTGGGTGTAACCACTAGCTAATTTTGATTGACAGCATGTCAGATGACAGTTAGTCGTCAAACAAATGCTAAAGCATCCTCATAACTTGGCGTTTGTCGTGACGTTTGTCGAATGTTTGTACACGACTGTATGTTGTTATCCGAAAAATCCGAAACTTCATGATTAAACAACGACTTTTCCTAGGGAAGGCCCTTATCCACATAAAGTTTGCAGTTCAAGGTTTTTATATTTCAAAAAATATGTTTTTTTTATTATTGCTATCAATAGAAGGAAGTCTAGAAGGTTACTGTAGGAATGTGTTGACCATTTAAGTTAGAAGAAAAAATCTCCGTTAAAAACTGTGTAATTTGGAAAGGCTTATACAGTGAAGGCTCCAAAAGATGGAGTCTTACTAAGGGAGAAAGTCTCTCAATGATAGTAATTTGTAGCAACCTCTTTATTTTCAATATTGGTTTATCACATTCTTTTTAATCCTTCATCTTTCAGTCCAACTCTTCAAACTTTCGTATGACTTAGTAGATGAATTGCAGTGTATTACTACAGTCTTAACCATAAGCATCTTCACCTGCCTCATTTCTATATAATATTTTTTCTGTTTTTTTGGTTTGAAAATGAAAATATAATACCGCTCGCAGGTAATTGCCAAATAAATTTCAGATGAAGCGGAGGAGGCTATACGTGTCTCATTCGAAATAGTCTGTAGATTATCAAGAGTGTGTTAATGACAATGAATCAGCAAAGGAGATTGCAGAGAATGTTCCTCTACCAAAAATAGGTTTTCACATTTTACGGGTAATTATAATTGATGACGGCTCTTACCAAACATGACTTTTACAAGAATCGTTGTAGAAACCATCCTCGATGCGACGTGATTTATACGGCTCGATTAAACTGGCTGTACCGATAAATCCCAACCGATGAACCGTGCCATGATTGAGTGAGTACGACAAGCGTCTCTTAATTATAGCGGCGCGCTCAAAATGCAACACCGCTCCGACGCGCCATAAAACACGGGGTACAGTAATTGATCTCGCCGGGCTCCACGGTGCTCCACGGTAAGTGGATGATGGTGTGTGTTTTTTTTCTCTCGATTTTGTTTCGTTCGCACGGGCTTATGCACTTGTCGTAAAGTGCAACCCGAGCCCCGAAAGTGTTAAGTCACCGTCGAGAGGGGTGGGTTGTTGGCCTTCCTTTACCATCCGCCCACCTTCTCCAACCCTCCAACATCACCTCCATCCGTCATCATTATTTGTTCAGGTTTGTCGTGAATGGTGAAGCTACTCAACCGCAGGAGCACCAACCACCGGAATCCGCTTTCTTCCCGGTGTGGAAAATGAGCTAATTTTCGGCGGGTGAAAAATAGGTTACCCGCTCTCCTACCTGTCTGGTTGTGTGTGAGCCATTTTTCTCCGCCGTGACCTGAACGTACCAACAAAACCCGCTGCGACTGCAAAGTGCAACAAGCGACCAATGACGACGACGACGACGGTGCGAAGTCGTTTTTGCGTGCCGAATATTGTAGCAAATTCCAATCGCCGGTGTGCAGCGTGTTGCAGTTGCACCGGTTGGACCGATTCCTTGCCGGGAGGAGGGAGTGGACGGGCTTAATCGAGGGGTAAGCGTGTGCACTGTAGTGATATCACTACAGTGGTGAACAATTTATTGTTTTGCTTGTGTTATGTGGAGATTATTTCGATAATTGCAGGAATTTGAGATGTTGGGCAAATATTGGGGACAAAGATTTTATACTTTATATTGAGTTATAACGTAAAAAGATGCTTTATATTGAGGTTTTTTAACAGAAAAAAATGTTTTTTATTGTTCGATTTGTTTGAGATTTGATTTTTTTTTATAATTATTGAACAACAAGAACTGCTAGAATGAATAAGAATAGATTAGGATAAATATAGGGAATGAACTAATGAATTATAAATGAACATGTCTTCTAAGAAAAACGGACAATAATAAAGAGTCGCAAACTAACCACCTCGGGAGAAAGTTGTACTTTTCAAACGTTGCAAAATATCATAATTGAATTTTCCTCACTCACGAAACAGTGAAATTTCTACAGGATTTTATAGTATTCGATGGCAACAACACCGTTCTTGTACTATTAAAAACAACTTAGTATGTACTCTAAAAAATATATTTTTTAGTCAATTACAATGATTTTAAACATTTCATACGAAACGCAATACGCTTTAATTGTTTGAATTTTGAATCCTGCGTTCAACGCTTTCCAACGAATCATATACGTATAAACGAATAAATTAAATTAAATTAAAATAATCAAAAGCATGTTTTTTTTCCAAAATTCGTTACTACAAACACAAACAGAACACAACAACACCGATGGCAAGTTTTAAAACAAACCCCATCGAAATGTAAACAGACATGTTGGACAAAAAAACTGTTTTTTTTTTGCGATGGAATGTTTTGCACAACATGTTTCAGCTCTCTCTGTCTTCTTTCATTGTTCAATGTTCTTTCATTTCCTTTTCATCGCAATGGTTTTTAACACATTTTTTTACAAAATATCCTAAATATCCGATGAGCTTAAGTGTTGAAAACCATCGAAATGGAATTGTTAATCTTTTTTTGCGCAGCTGAATTTTTTTTTCTCTAAA
Organism: Anopheles cracens; assembly: GCA_002091845.1. Taxonomy (NCBI): domain Eukaryota; kingdom Metazoa; phylum Arthropoda; class Insecta; order Diptera; family Culicidae; genus Anopheles; species Anopheles cracens. The sequence goes on from KZ069432.1 coordinate 10,585, forward strand.
TGAAATGAAAAATTTGAGGCAATCGAATATTGATGTGTGAAACCCTATAAATACTTCATGCATCACACAGTGCAGCTCAACCCGAATGTCAAGCTCAGCGTACAGCGAATGCAAAGCACCATTACCATCTTCCGGCTTCCGGCTGGAACGCCAACAAAATCGTCCTGCGAATCTTTCAAATCACAAATCCACTCCCACCTCCTTTCGCCCCCTCCCCCCCCCCCCCCCTCTTTTCCCCCCCCCCCCCCCCCCCCCGACCCCCCCCCCCCCCCCCCCCCCCCCCCCACCCCGGTAAGATTAATTACTGTCATAATTTGAGTGGCTTTTTCCGGTTTTCGGCGACAAACCTCACAGCCGTGAGGGCGGTTTTCGACTTCCTCCGTCCTCCGTCTAATGTGCCGCACTTGCCACCGCAGCGTATCGCCCGGCACGGTTGGTTCGTCTGCAAATTGGCCTCCATACATCATCGCGTCATACTCGCGCTCGGAGCCGCCGGCGGTTCGGGCGAATTTCGCGAGACGCGGCCCGCAAGTTGGACGCCGCGGAAGTTTACGGTGCCACAAAGTGCCAATGGCGAAATTCCATGCTGCTGGCCCTCTCCTGCCTGTCGCGCTCCGATGATCGAGTTGATTCGCGCATTAGCCGGCTGAGTGAAGGCAATCGCATAGCGGCGAGAAAATTCATCTTCGACACCGGGCCATTAAAGGGTGTGCACGTGTGTGTGTCTGCGTGTGGGATTGGAGTGCCGTTGTGCAATTGATCGTGAAGGTAGTTCGGGATTTTCACATGCATATTTGCGATGCTAGTGCAGCTGGAGGGTCCAGCAGCGCAGGAGCAGTGTGGACGGTGGAACTTCCCTTTAATTTGACGTTATTATCACCGGACTGTTGGGAAGTTATAGATCTTTGTTGAAGGAATTGAAATCTACACGCCGGAAGACATAATTGGTATATGATGGTATAATGGTTAACACAGTTCCATGGAAGAATGGCATTAATAAACAGCATAACATTTGTTTATCTCTGTTTTCAAGTAATGTGTGTTGAAATTCGATGAAATATTTCAAAGTTACTTGCATCATTTACATGCCAATCACTTACATTAATGTTGCTTTATATCAAAAGTGTAATCTTTGCACAAACAAGAAGTTTTCACTGCATAGGTAAAACATTTTCTACAAATCAGCTTAGTATTAAAAAGGTAGGTCATATTGGGTGTAAACTTTGGTATGTTCAAACCAGGTAAATTCTCAATAACCAACATTTTGTTGAATTGGTTTGTTTGTTGAAACAATTAAAATCGATTTAAAACCCTGCGAAAAAGAAACAAAAGTAGCCAAACAGACACTAAAGGCTACACATGTTATTAAGTTAGGCTATAAATGACGGGACGGAATGTGCTTGAAGTGTGCGGTTTTGTAGTTGTACTAGAATAAAGCAGTGTTGTTTGAAAACAAATATTATCGCCCATTTGTTCACAGTATTGGACATTGAGTTCAAGATATGCGAATGAATGAAAATGAACTGACAGACTGAATATACTAAGTAGTCAGACAGATCAAACAAAAGGACAGAAAGTCTTCAAATCTTCTTCGCTTACGGCAAATTTGTCGCAACTGAAACTAGAATGGATGATATCGTTGGTGATCATTTTATCATATCATGTATCATTTTATGCAAATTGTGGTAAATAGTGTCCTGTCTTATGATGCTTTAAACGAGATCCAGCTTAATGAATCTTTCCTTCGGGATTCATTCGGATTCATTCATTAATATTTGAAGTTTGACGAATCTTTGAAGATTTAAACGATTCATGAATATCCCATGATTCAATTATATTTAAATATTAGTTTTGTTCAGTAAGGAAAGTCTATACTGTAGCAAAATTAGAAGGTGAATTAAAATTGAATAATATATCTGCACCTCGTTGAATCTTCCTAAGGAGAAAAGAGAAACAGAAATGCGAAACTATTCACTGTATTTTATAGATGGTCCATCATGCATCATTTACGCATGCGTTATCTGAAGAATGCATTCGATGTGCATATTTAGAATATTTTCCACCGTATTTGTATGAAGTACAAGAGATTTTCGATGCATGATATACTGACACTTACATTTTCTCTTCATAAGCCGAACGTTCCACGAATTCCACGAATTGTTTGCACTTCATGAATCTTTGGAGATTCATGAAAACATTGAGAGATTAATAAATGTTGGGAAGTTCATTCATATTTGAGAGATTTATTTTGGGAGATTCATGAATCTAGTGGCATTCTTTGAACACTAACGAATTTCCATATACACATTAATCTCTGTTTTGAAAATTCAACTTCATCCATCTAGATGAAAGATTCATTCAGATCTTAAAATCTGAATCTCAGTCACACAACACTACTGTGGCTGAGAAAACTTTTTCACACTGAGCACAAAGCTGCTCAGTGTCAGGTCCGTTCAGGCACGTTAACGTTTCGATCGCAAGCAGTTTCAATTTATTTACCACACAAGCAAACCTACCGATTGACAACGGACCACAGAGCGAACACCACCACCCGTACGCGAAAGTAAAGCACCCCAAATTAGTGCTCAGATGAGGTGCAACCAAACATGTAATTAATTTACCTCCCACAACCACCCCCCGACGTCACTTTCGCCGCACACGCAAAGTTCGTCAAAACACGGCCGGCAGCAGCACAAAACAACGGACTCTCCGGAACACAAACATCCGTCCGGCCGCGGAGGAACCGGGCGCGACAATCGGCATTCGAAAGCGCGGCGCCGCCACCGAAACGAGCAGCATGCAGCTCAGCCCAATTTTCACTCAATTTAACGCCCTGAATGGAAAATAAATTCGCACGCGCGCTCACCGAAACGAGCAGCATGCAGCTCAGCCCAATTTTCACTCAATTTAACGCCCTGAATGGAAAATAAATTCGCACGCGCGCTCGCGCTTCTTGCGGCCCATTAATTTCGAACAGTGATAGTACAAATTTCATTACATCCGCTCTAGTTCTCCCCTCCAGCTACTGGTGGTGGTGATGGTGGTTGTGTCCTGCCGCGGGCGTGTGTCTTCCGGTGGGGTTTTCCCTTCCCTGAGTGAGTTAAACGAGGCACTTCAGCCGTCGCCGGATGCGAATTAAAAGGGACAGTTTTAATTAAACGCCGCTGACCACGACGGACCGTGAAATGCACCCGTGTGTGTGTGCTTGTGCGCGTATGCATACGTTGAATAAATAACCAATGTGCAACAAATTCGCTAACGGGTCGGTTTTTTTCTCTCCTTTGGCTTTATTTCTTGTGATAAACGACACAGGAGCGGCGGGAAAACCGCAACCGTTGCTGGCCGATCAACGGTCGGTCGTCCGCGTGAATTGGTTTACATTGGTGTGTACCTTTGGTTTATTGGTCACGTTATTTCACGAATCGATTGATCGACTGGCGCTGGTGGTGGCAGGATTATTTGTAGCCGCTCTGGTTATTTCGTCGTTTCTAAGTACAAATATGAATGCAATTAATTTCGCGTGGAAATCCCGTCGAAATAACGAGCACGAAAATGATATTGTAGAACGCGCTCGTATTTACACCACTCAAAACACATTTTCGAGTTATTAATTTTGTGTTTGAACGATTTAAAAATGGCCATAGATGAAAGCGATTTAGAAAAGTGTCAATTAAACCAAACGTCACATTAATGTAAACAATACATCAACACCACCAGATGAAATTGTAGACATTTTTGGGGCTATGAGTAAATGAAATCGTGTAACTCGATCGCTTAATTGTTTTTTTTTCAACTTAATTGTTTGTTCAACTGGTTTAGGTTAGTTTTTATTTTTCATTCGTTTATTTTAAAGTGTACTTCGAAGTTATTCATCAAAGCTGGCCATGATATACTTATTTGACATATTTCTTTATTTTTCCCACTTTATGAGTATAAAATTCGATATTGTTTAAAATTATCCGTATTAAACCATATGGCTAGGTCATTCTTAGACAAAACAAACTTTCTGGTTTTTTCCACAAATTTGGAAAATGTTGCATCTCTAATTAAAAAAGTATAAAAAAACCTTTGTGTATATCTTTGTTAGTTATCTTCATGTTTTCGGTTCATGCTCAAAAACACATGTCGTAAAAATGAAAAATAGAAATAAAAATGTTTTAAGCAAGACAGCTCTTTTTTTATAATTATCATTTTATTTTTGTTAAAATGTCTTACTAATTCAAACCACAAAAAAACGAATAGATGGCCTCAAAGATTAAGAGTCTCGAGATTTGATTGTTTTTAAAAAGATTTATTTAAGTGCAAAAAATGTTTAAAAATAGTAAATAAATGAATTTTCTTAAAATATACGAGTCATAATTTTGATAAATATATAACATATTGTTAATATTTTCACACAAAAGACCTTTCACAAAAATTAGTTGGCTGTACTACTTGGTCCAATACGAACAGGTAAACAAACATTCATTCGAAACAACATTTCGATGTCAAATGAACACATCCTCGAGAATGAACGCCCAGTTTCTGGTAGATGAACGTACACACAGTTGGATCCCAACGTTTCTCGCGTACAAAAATCACTTATCGCTGCTCAGAGCAGCTCCTGAGCTGATGGTCTGCAGACTGACCCTAGTGCAAGCTCATGCTTGACGTGTAACTCACAAGACAGAGAATGTAAATGCTCGATAAATTGTTTTCATAACACCTCGCCACCAACCGACTGGCCGCCGTGCAGATAAGGTGTGATTCACGCCTGTGTAACTTACAACGAAAGCATCCCGCGGTACTTGATCTTCAATCTGTTCTGCCGGTCTTGGTTTTTCGGGTTGCAGTCGTGCCGTAAAACGCTCGAGCTTCCTCCTTCAGCCACCATCCAATCGGAATAATAAAATTCGATTTACATAAATTAGAATAGTTTCGTGACAGTTTGCACGGAAACGGGTTATGGCACAAGCCACGTTCGTGCGCTTGCCGTTGCGCTCGCCGGACAAACTCCGGTGCGAATCAAACTGCGATGCTTGCTGCCGCCTGGTGGAGGTAAAACTAGTGAAAGTTAAATTGACGAATGCCTCGCACTCGGAGGGTGGCCGGGAAAATTTGTTATGTGGAAAATTTGTGGTTTAGTGCGCCGTTTGTGGTGCAACGATTTCAGCGCTGTCCCCGTTGGTTCCGGTGGCACTGGACGCTGTGGTTGGACGGAAACGGGCCAAACAGGCACTGCCATTGACTTCCGACAGTGGGGTGCAGAACTCCGGGTGCCTCAAATTGTAGATGAGCTTTCGACCCGAATTTCGCAGCGACAGCAACTCGTGCCCCCCTTCGAGGGTTGTGGCATAGGTGTATACTAATTTTCTTACCGTTACGCCAGCAAAAGCGGGTTCTGCACGGGGTGCACCGCGCGCTAGGAATTTACATGTGTGAGGTTATGTAAATAGCGAAAACGGGCTGCAGTCACCCAGCGGTTGGGTAGTTTACGGTTTGCCACACGTGGCTCCGTCCGAGTAGGGACTCGATGCGGGAACAACTTTCGCACCAGGTTGGTTCCAATGACCGGAAAGTGTGTTGGTGTGCTTTCGATTAGTTTGGAAGGTGTCCAATAAAAGTCACTCACCCATGTACTCGGTACACAGTACTTTGACAGTTTGTTATTTGTGCTAATGCTGAGTGTTGATTACAAAGTGATTTCAAGTTGGTATTGCAGAATAGAAGTGACGAGTGTAGTGATGAAAGAGAAGTTACTATAATCAATTACCACTAAACCTGTCGGAAGCAACTCAGATCCTATTTAAAGTTTGACAGACTAAACTACGAAGCAGAGGTGAGGCGATCGATTCACCAAAGTCAACGCCTACTTAATGTCAACCTACTACTTCGAATTCAGAGAAGTTCTAGTCAAATCATTGCTTAAATTTGACAATGAGGGTCCGATAATCGCCATAACTATTTGATAGTAACTTAACAGTTGCTACTAAACGGATGGTTCTGTTTGTAATGGTCACTCTGAGTTTGGACATAGCCCAAACAGCTGATTATTGGAACGCGACCTATTTTTTAATGGTATAAGTATGATTCTTAGGGTATTCATTGTTAGGAGTTAGGGTATTCATTGTAGGCAGACTCGTCAGTTTGGAAACTCGCCAAGCATTATAGACAGAAAGATTTCGATCGGAGCGTCATTTCAACTAGAAGTTCGTTTGAAAATCGACTAACTATACTTTCTATATTTAGACTAAGAGCTAGAACCCTATTTCCAGCAGCTAGATGCTGTCCGATTCTACGTTATCCTGTTTGTACAGGTTAGTCGTGCGAAATAGATTGTCGGTAACATATTCACTTTTCACGCTTTAGATTTACCCTCAATTGTGAAGTACTGTAGCAATTCCTGCGTGTTTTTCTCTTCTTTTGCTCCACCTTTTACTGTTCCTCTTTGCATGGTATGGGCGTACGTACATTGCGCTATGTTGTCCGGTAATCGAACCGACCAGAGACCGCCCAACACCTGCCTCACGGTGTGAGAGTCTAGACGTTGGAGCTTGTTAACTTGCATCGCCTCATCCAGCCACCACGGACGACTTCTCCATGTGTATGTGTGGCGCGTTGTGGTCAAACGCCATAAATCGGAAACAAAGCTCCTTCGCAGAATGCATTCTCCCCTGGGGTGAGAGAGAGAGAGACGGAGAGTTGTACGTAAATCAAGCGACCGGGACGCTGTTGATAAGATAACCGGTCGGTGTCGGTCGGAGATGCATGGGACTTCGTCCTAGAACTGGACGCCACGACACCACGACACAGCACCAGACGCGCCTGTTGTTTCCAATACGGCCGAAGGACATCTTCGGGCACCGTGCACGAGGCCGTATTGTTGTGGCGAACTGAACTGTGCGCCGTCCGAGGGACCGGCACCCGTACTTGTCTCGTTAGCAGATGCCAGCGCGAACCCATCAGTACATCATTAACGGTGGCGGTGGCGATGATTGTTGACTCGGCGCAACTGACGAGCTGACAGAGGCGAGGCCCATTGCCGGTAGCGTCATCCGGTCTGGCTCGGTCGGAAATTAGAGCGGGGATAGGAGCGACTAAGATGACTCCCGGCAACTGGACGATGGTCAACGGGAGATAATAATTAATTATGAAAATCTCGCCCAGCCCAGTGACGCTATACACGGGCTCGCACTGAAATGAAGTGGGCCTTTGTTTTTTGGTTTCTTCCACCGGACATGAGAGCGCGTGCCTGCAGTGTGTCTACTCTGCTACAGGAAGATCGAGGTGTGTGTGTAGCTGTACTGTTGCAACATGCACATTAGATTGCCCGTTGGAACGATGCCAAAGGAGGCTTACGGTGAGCTTGGTAAGATGTTTTGATTAAATCGACGCGAAATGTGTAGCTCAGAAGGCCATGACGTGTTGCTCTGAAGGCTGTGAGGCGAGATTCAACATGCTGTCGACCATGTTACTGCGCCTGTTATTATCCATCAAAGCAGGCCATACTTCATTATTTTCTATATTTTATGCGTTGTTTGCGGCAGGAAAGTTGGCATTAGTTGCCTTACAATGTATCAGAGTTCTGCAGTAAAGAAGCATTTGTTTATGGATTTACTCGCTTTCCGATATGCAAAGAAAATATGCTCCACTCATGTGAAGCATCCGGGATAACGAGCGCAGTCAAGTTTTCGCTCCGGAAGTGAGAAGACATGATTGTGAAATCGTCGAATTGATGTTTGAACAGTGTCCGCTAGACATAGAACAGACCCCAACGTCTTTTGTCTGAACGAAACGCTTCCGTACGCTTTGTCGTACCATAAATCGAATTGTAATAATCCTCCCATTCCGTAACGCAAACTTGAAGGTGGAGGTGAAGATGGTTAAAATAAACGTCACCGGCACAACAATCATCCGCTGACACTTCACACACCGCGCCCGAAGCGAAGTGTGTCGTAACGAAGCGTAAACAACACCGTACAGTATGGCTGTTTCGGATCGGCTGAAAATTTGGTGACGCAGGCGATAGAACTGTCTTCCGACTTCCGGCGAGTTTGTCGTGAACGTCGCAAGCGCGACGGCTTAAATCAAAAGCACAAACATGTTTCTCGCGGAAATGAAGCGCAGCTTTTAAGCACTCGAGTGTGCGCTATTTTTGGTGAGCAAATACGAAGAATACCGAATTACGAATTTGTTCACGATGTGTCGAAAGTTGATATTGGGACTATCACAGTGTAAATGTCTTTCTATGGATGCGATATTTAGATTCAACGTAACTCGAATATAACGTTTCAAACATAATACGTATACGTTCAAATTCTCAGTAAAAGATTGCTAGCCAAAGTTATACTCTGAACATTATCTAACTTACGTATTCTTAGAATGAATGTGGAAAACCGCAAACCAATGGATGGGGTATTGCAATTTTCAATCGAAATGAGTTTACAAATTTCAATTGATGTTAGTGAAATGGGGGGAAAGTAACATGTTTGGTTAGCTTTACCGAAACAATGTCAAACAAACCATACCGATTTGGCTGAATTCGAACGAACGAATACAAACTGCTAGATATTGTTGAACGATTCATTTTAGGACACGTTCGAGTCGATCCTGGTGATACGGATAAATTGAAATTTATTTTTGAAACTGGAACATATCTTTGTTTTAATATCGCCAAGAGGAGGCGCAACGCATCCTTGGTTGCAGTGATATGCTTTGGTAATGGTTGCTATGTTTTTCCGAGAAATAGTTAATCCCTTTGTTCGATAATATTGAGTAAAAATGTCACGATGTTTTTTAAAATCTTCAAAAATCCGCAAAAACATGCTGTCGACCATGTTACTGCGCCTGTTATTATCCATCAAAGCAGGCCATACTTCATTATTTTCTATATTTTATGCGTTGTTTGCGGCAGGAAAGTTGGCATTAGTTGCCTTACAATGTATCAGAGTTCTGCAGTAAAGAAGCATTTGTTTATGGATTTACTCGCTTTCCGATATGCAAAGAAAATATGCTCCACTCATGTGAAGCATCCGGGATAACGAGCGCAGTCAAGTTTTCGCTCCGGAAGTGAGAAGACATGATTGTGAAATCGTCGAATTGATGTTTGAACAGTGTCCGCTAGACATAGAACAGGCCCCAACGTCTTTTGTCTGAACGAAACGCTTCCGTACGCTTTGTCGTACCATAAATCGAATTGTAATAATCCTCCCATTCCGTAACGCAAACTTGAAGGTGGAGGTGAAGATGGTTAAAATAAACGTCACCGGCACAACAATCATCCGCTGACACTTCACACACCGCGCCCGAAGCGAAGTGTGTCGTAACGAAGCGTAAACAACACCGTACAGTATGGCTGTTTCGGATCGGCTGAAAATTTGGTGACGCAGGCGATAGAATTGTCTTCCGACTTCCGGCGAGTTTGTCGTGAACGTCGCAAGCGCGACGGCTTAAATCAAAAGCACAAACATGTTTCTCGCGGAAATGAAGCGCAGCTTTTAAGCACTCGAGTGTGCGCTATTTTTGGTGAGCAAATACGAAGAATACCGAATTACGAATTTGTTCACGATGTGTCGAAAGTTGATATTGGGACTATCACAGTGTAAATGTCTTTCTATGGATGCGATATTTAGATTCAACGTAACTCGAATATAACGTTTCAAGCATAATACGTATACGTTCAAATTCTCAGTAAAAGATTGCTAGCCAAAGTTATACTCTGAACATTATCTAACTTACGTATTCTTAGAATGAATGTGGAAAACCGCAAACCAATGGATGGGGTATTGCAATTTTCAATCGAAATGAGTTTACAAATTTCAATTGATGTTAGTGAAATGGGGGGAAAGTAACATGTTTGGTTAGCTTTACCGAAACAATGTCAAACAAACCATACCGATTTGGCTGAATTCGAACGAACGAATACAAACTGCTAGATATTGTTGAACGATTCATTTTAGGACACGTTCGAGTCGATCCTGGTGATACGGATAAATTGAAATTTATTTTTGAAACTGGAACATATCTTTGTTTTAATATCGCCAAGAGGAGGCGCAACGCATCCTTGGTTGCAGTGATATGCTTTGGTAATGGTTGCTATGTTTTTCCGAGAAATAGTTAATCCCTTTGTTCGATAATATTGAGTAAAAATGTCACGATGTTTTTTAAAATCTTCAAAAATCCGCAAAAACTATCAAATTTGTTCAGGTTAAAATGCTTGATAATAAAAAATTGCTTACTGGGTCGGCTAGTACAAACATAAAGGAATAGGGTTCTCAACTAAATAAACTGATTAAAAAAATCCTTCAAAAGTTGTAAATACATGTATACATTTACATTTCTTGTCTTTAAGAAGAAAAATTTGATAACATTTTGAATTGAAATGAAGCAATTCAACATTAAAATATAAAAAATAACTAAAACTACCAAACCTTGAGATTGGCTGATATTTAGTTCAAGAGTAGTTTAATATGAGCTCAGTCTTAACATTTAATTCAATTAAACAGTTAATTGCTTATCATAAACCCAGTTTTGAAAGATAGAAACTCAAATCAATTAATATTATTCAATTAATCAGTTTGTATTGCGCATCTGTTTGTTCCCCATTGTTCGTATGAAATTTGAATTTAAAATAGCTAGCTTACGGTACATCTTCAGATTGTTAACACAAGAGAGGAAATTGGTAAAATTCCGAAAACAAAACAAAAAACGTCTCGCACACTCTCAAACACGCGTCCGTGCCGCAAAACTTATTGTTGTAAAATTAATGCAATCCATCGCAAAATCCAAACAAAAAATTATGCAAAAAAATACCCATCGTCAGCGGGGGACATTACCTTTACATACAATACCGATGTCGTCGGATGTGACTTGAACCGTCCAAGTCTATGAAAGGGAATCGCCGAGCGAAAGAAACCACGCGCACAACTTTTCCGTTTTCCACCGGCAAAGTTTCGCGTTTAAATTTACATCACGGAAGCAGGTGTAGGAAATAAGGTGAAACCCGCCGGGTGAAAAAGCGACCCGGGCCGCGGGCCGGGCGAGGTCAAGGAACAGCAGCAGCGGGCAGACCGTGCGTGAGACACCGCGAATGATGCAATCAACTCGGGCGGGAAACGCGGTTGTTTTTTTTTTTGGTTTTGTCCAACTCAAACACGGCGTCGAGCGGGGGAGGTGCATTTTCGCAAAACCCATTCGCAATATCAAAAGCATTTTTCAACCTTCCCTCGTACCGCTTTGCGACAAGCATTTGCGTATTTCATGCCGGTCGAACGGACGGGGCGGCATGCATGTGACGATTTTTCCCACAACGTCCGAAAGAAATGCCGAGCGAGCACCGGGAAGGTGTGTAACGTACGAGCGTGAAGCGTGCACAATGTGCAAGAAATTCGGCAGAACACAATAAAAGGTGCAGGCGAAAAAGATGGCGCGAGCAGCAGACGCAGGAGGGGGGATGCGAAAACTTTCTTCAACTAATGCATTTCCATCCTTCTATTCATGCCTTTGTTTGATCCAGGCAAGCCGGGCGTCTCCATTCAGACGGAGCCTGCTTCTCCAGGGCGGAGATTGTTGCCGGTTACCATTGGGTTCATTCTTCTTTTCTTCTAATGCTTTCTTTTTTTACACACTTTTTATGAAGCGCGCGTGTGTAAAAAACAGCAGTGCTACATGCTCACAGAACTC